>JAPTJF010000113.1:0-145389 GCA_029339195.1 Micractinium sp. NFX-FRZ | reverse complement strand
GGAGGGTGTGCACTTTCCAGATGCACACCTGACTGGTGTGCAACGTGGTGTGCAAAGACAGCTGGATCTACTAGTGGTGGGCCTGTGTGCCATGCCACTGATGAGTGCCCCGCGCCCCGGCTCCCCTTGCATTGCAGGATGCCAGCTCAGCTTGCTGCCAGACGGCCCCTACCTGTCTGCACTGGCAGAGCTAGACATCTCTGGAAACACTTTCCAGCCAGCTTCCATCCCCACTGAGCTGGCAGCTGCCACCCGCCTTGAGAAGCTGCGCCTCAGCCTGGACTTGGACGTTTACGAGCTGCAGCAGCAGTGGCCCCTGCTTGAGGTGAGTCAACTCGAGTGGCAGCTATGTTGGGCATGTGGCCTGCAAGACTTGCACGATGCACATCTCAGCCGGATTTTGGAAGGCAACAACTCTCAGACAGGCTCTTTGTGCTCTGCCCCGCACCTGCAGAGCACACTACGGCAGATGGCAACGCTGAAGGTGCGTCTTGCAAAGCCTCCTTCTGCAGCATTGCCGTGTTTCCCTAAGGCTGTTCGCCTTGGCTTTGGAAAGCCGGTGCCTGCCAACGCCGCTTGCGTCTCCTCTCTTGGACACCCTGCACTGCTCCGCAGGAGCTGGAGGTCTCCCTCCCAGCCAAAGGCACGCCGCAAGCGAACCAGGAGGCGCAGGTGCAAATGCGCCAGTTGTGGCGCTCGGGCGGGCTCACCGGCACCCTGCGCGTGGTCGGGGGGTGCTGAAGTAGATGCTGACATTCACACACGGTTGCCGCACCGTTGGTGCCCACTTGATGCCCTTTGTATGCTTCACATGATCAGGACTGATTGCGTCCATGCTTGCATGTTACAGATCAGGGCCCAGCTAGTGGGCCAGGAATCATCAGGGAGATAGGGAGAATGTAAATGCTACAGTTCATAATCGAGGCGGTATTCGCCGCAGTCACTGGGAGCGCAGCCGGACGGCGGCAGCCAGGGGAGATATCGGTTGTGCTTATGCTTTGCTCAGTCTGTCACGCTCACGTTGGGGCTCTGGTCTCACTCAGCGCTTGCTCAGTGCTCCAAATCAACAACTGTGTTCTCTTCACTTCAATCACGCCGCCTCCTCCTCTGCGCACACAAACTCCACAGGCTGGTCCACAGACACCTGCGGGCAGCGGCAGCAGGGGTGGGGCACGCATGAATATGCGGATGGTGGGGGCAGTGGCTCCTTGCGTGTGTACAGGTGGGCACGCTTGCAAGCACCTGGCACGCGGTTGCATGTGCGACGAGCGGGCAGGTGGCGGCAGCAAGGGAGCAAGCGGGCAGGTGGCGGCAGCAGGGGCAGAGAGGTGGTGGGCAGGCCAATGGGGCAGCACTCATGTTGCCGCCCGCACTCAACCCCCTTTGGCCCGCCTCACCTTGTACCAGCGTGCACAGCCGTCGGTCCCCTCCTGGCACTCCTCCAGGCCGGCATCCACCCGGCGGAAGACCTGCTCCTCGTAAGAGGCCGGCACCACGCGCTTGTACTGCTCCTCCTGGTGCACCGTCACATACATGTCCCAAACTGTGCCGTTGGGGAAGTCGAGGTCCAGTGAGGGCTGGGGGCCCCGCCCCTGCCAGCCAGGGTAGCGCAGCATGATCTCCTCGTTGAAGCACACGCCTGCAGGGAGGGGGGAAGGTGCCAAGAAAGACTGAAGTTTAGGGACAGGGAGGACTGGGTGAGAGGGGACAGGGGACGAGGGCGGGAGGCGGGCCGGCACCGGTCGGCCAGCTGGCCAGCCGTCCCCTTCCTGTGGCCTGGGGAGATCCCAGATACAGGGTAAGCAGTGTGTACTTGCCCTGCACTGCAATTTGCCCGCTCGCTCTGCCAACCCACCCCACAATGCAACAGCAACACCCTGCAATGCAACACCCGCCCACCCTTGGCAATGTCGGCCTTCACGGCGGGGTCGTCCATGTGGTTGTCGGGGGGTGCGTACTGGTAGTTGATGGGCTGCCCATTGTTGATGTTGTCGCAGAAATACTGCAACCAGGCGAAGGAGGGTGAATGGGGGGAGGGAGGAGAAGAAGAGGAGGGTCGGGGGCCAGGTGGCACGGACTGCACTGCGCTGCGCTGCCCAACCAAACGGCTCTGGCCTTGGCAGCTGCCACTCCTCCTGCCGTTCTTCCCCCTTAGCAGTAACACGGCCACTGCTGTGATCCCCCCTATTTCAAGCCAGTCTCAGCTCACGTCCACAAAGATGCCTGGGATGACGTCGGTGGTCTCCTTTCCAAACCAGTCGTAGCCGCCGTCACACTGGAAGTGCAGGCCAAAGTGCACCCCCGTGTCCTCACACGTGTTCTGGAACACCAGGCTCTGCACCTCAATGCCGCTCTCCTCCACCACCTCCTCTCGCAGGGCGCGGCGAGACCTACAGGCAGGACAGGGGTGGGAGATGGAGCACTTACACCGCGCAGCCCTGCCGGCGGCGCCCGTGCGCAGCTGGCGGGAACACCCCTCCTCCGGCGAGCGGGCACACCCCTCCTCCTGCACAACGGCGCCCGCTGGATCCGGTTTCAGCGCAAATTGCCGCTCACCTGAACCTCATCTCATAGGGCAGCGCTTGACAGCTGCTGGCGCCGGCCAGCAACAGCAGGAAGAGGCCGGCCAGGGAATGGCGCTGCATGGTGGTGGCTTGTGAGTGGCGCCTTTGGCTCGCTGGTTTCAGTCTATGTGCGAGGGTGTGAGCTTTTTTCTATGCGGGATACTGCGCACCACCGATGGAGCCAAGTGTGCAAGAGCCGGCTGGGGTGCTGAGGCGTGTGGTCTTTGCGATGAGCGGCTCAGAAGTATATGGGGATGTTCGGTAAAGCGATGCTGGCGGCATTTATGCGCTTCAAGCGGCTGCGTGCAGCTAGGGAAAGGGGCCGCAGCCAGCTGGCAGCGGGGTGCGGCGCCAGCTGGGGTTCGTGGCCAGGAGGGTAAATCTCACCACAGCTGGCAGAGCCACCCCCTGTGACCGGCTCCGTTACGTGACTGTCTCCGTTACGTGACTGTCTCGTGCTTTACAGGGGTGGGCAGACAGATGGCATGGCATGCAGAGGGGCTGTCAGCCGCAGGTGTTGTGTTGTAATTCGGCGTGCCAGATTGCAGGGTGTGGGTCCTGCCTGGCACAGGACATGCGCCAGCCCCGCTCTTTTGTTCATGTTTAATCCTCGTCATCCATCGCGCCGCCGGAGCGTGGCTTGGGCCCTCCCGCCATCTTTGCCATGATGATCTGGTCTATCCGCAGCACCGTGACCGCCGCCTCGGTGGCCAGCTTGAGCGCCCACCACTTGGTGGCATGCAGATCATACACCCCCTGAGCACCCAGGTCGCGCGCCTCGCCTGCGGGCAATCAAGCGGGGCACAGGAAGGGTAGTGAGGGTTGGGAATGCAGGGAGTGGAGCTGAGGGGGGGCCAGCCAAGAAGGGAGGGACGGCTGCCCGGCAGGGGGGCGGGGCAGGCAGCGGGGAGGTGCAGACTGGCCAGGCAGGTGGCAGCAGCTTCGGGCCGGCTCCACACGCTGCACATGGCATCCCTTCCTCACCATTCATCTGCACCCTGACCGCAGCCCAGCCCCTGCCCTCTGACGGGGCCTGCAGCAAAACGTTGCCCAACCCTTCCGCTCCCCTCCTCTTCCCGCCTTCCCAGCCCAGGCACCCCAACAACAGCAACCCCTCACCCGTCTCCACATCCAGCCCCGCCATCGTCTGCCCGCTGGCGTGCGCATTGTACATCGCCGCAATGGTGTCGGTGGCGGGCAGCCCGCTGTTCTCGGCAATGGTGCGGGGGACCACCTCCAGAGCCTCAGCGTACCGCATGATTGCGTACTGGTCCAGGCCCGTCTCCTGCGGGGGCGGTACGGGGCGGTGCAAGCAGGCAAGCAGGGCGGGGTGGTAAGCAGCAGGGTGGGAACCATACGTGCACAGGCAGGTGTGGTGCGCCCTTGCGCGTTGCGCGTGACTAAGCAGTGGTCCAGGCCGCCCTCATTGTGGGAGTGTGACGTGGCAGGGTGGAGCAGAGCAGGGGACACGGACCACAGATGGGTGCAGCGGGAGGCCTGGGGTGGCGTGCAGCTTTGTGGTTTCTTGTCGTGCACCCGGGAAGCGTGCACTCCAGCTCTCACCCACAACTGTTTACCCCACCCCCACCCGGGTGACCCCACACACCTTGCGTCCAAACTGCTGCAGCTGGCGGGCGATCTCGATCTCGGTGGCACCGCCGGCGGGCACAGCGCGCGCATCCTTGCCCAGCATCTTGAAGCTGTTCACGCCGGCGTCCACGGCGCGCTCAATGTCGTCCAGCATCTGCGCCAGATAAAACAAACAAACACACAAACGGCATACCAACGTCAGGTCAGTGAGGCGGGAGAATAAGGAAGGGGGCAGGAGGGAGGGCAGGGCTGGAAGGATGCCGGCGGGCGGGGCAGGGCAGGGAGGAGGGGAGAAGGCAGGAAAAGCAGAGGGGGGAGGGGAGTGGGCAGGCATGGCGGACCAGCCATGACATGACAGTCACCAGCCGCCCTGTCTGCACCGCGCACCGCGGCTTGCCTGCAGCCCGCGCCACCCACGCTTCCCTCGATGCAACGCCCCTGCGCAGCCCCCAGGCTGCACCACTGGCGCTGCGGCCCTGAGTCGCTTAGTCTTCCTGCCACCTGTGCATCCCCGTCACCCCCTTGCACAGCCCAATGCCGCCAGCCTGCCCACCCACCTGGTCGGTGCTGCCGCGCAGCACGACTGTGCTGATCTGCCCCATGCTGCTGTCCTGCTGCAGCACCATGCACTTGGTGCCTCCAATCTCCTTCACCGTCATCTCACGGGCATAGCCCAGCTCATCGGCCTGGGGAGCCTGCAGCTTGACCAGCGCGGTCGCGCCTGCAGCGGGCAGTGGGGGCGGGAGCGGGACGGGGGGTGGGTCCGGGGTGGGAAGGGGTTGGGGGGAGGGACACACACATGGGGAGCGGGAGGGCGGCGGGGACGGGCGGGGACGGTTTTCAAGAGAGAGCATGCACACAACAAACTGCTGCTGCTGCTGCTGCTGCAGCAAAGGCTGTGATTGCTGTGCATGTCACCACCACACACACACACACGCCACACGCGCCATCCCCACCACTGCGCATCCGCCCACACTCACAACCTCGCTCACAGTGAAGCGCGGCAGGAGCAGCGCAAAGTCAAGCTGGAGGCAGCTGCTCCTGCGCCCCACACCCCACATCCAACTGAGCAGCAAAGGCCTGGGCCACGCGCACGCACCTGTGGCGCGGCAGAAGCGGCGCAGGTCGAACTTGGAGGGCACTTTGATGGCCATCATGCCGTACTTCTCAATGAAGTGCAGCGCCATCTCACCAAACGCCTGGTGGCCCACAACCACCTTGGCGCCGGCGTCTGGGAAGGGGATGGAGGGGATGGTAGGGGGGGAGGGAGCACAGGGGTTGGAGTAAGGCGGGGGACAGCGCAGAGGCAGAGGGCAGACAGGGGGGGGGGTGCATGGGAGATGGTTGAGGTGGAAGAGGGTGGATGGGTTGGACGACGGGGCATGCCGCTGCCCTTCCACCCTTGAACCTGTCCCGCAGTCGCAACCGCATGCTCAGCAAAGCCGAAGGCAAGCCCACTTGGAAAACATTGATGCCCTCCATGCCGCGCCTGCTTGCCAGCCTTCCCACACTCCTTGCACACACCAACCACGCCGTCCCGCCCAGCCACCAGTTGTGCAACTTGATCGGCTCCCTGATGTGGTGCCCCCAGCCACCTACCTGGGCATCCCACCCCTGAGCCCTTTCCCAAGAGAGGCAGCAACGAGGCCAGTGAACCAAACCACGGAACCTGGGGTGAGCCTGGGCAACTCAGCTCACCCGCGATCGACTTGATGATCTCCTCAATGCGCGACTCCTCGCTCTTGCTGTAATTCTCCAGCTCAGCGGCGCTGCGGATCAGCACCGTGCCCTGCAGAGTCGCAGTAGGGGGGCACAGGAGGGAGGGGGAGGAGCAAGATGGGAGTCGGGGGGCGGGGCTGCGGCCAGCGCCGCAGCGTGAGCAGAAGACAAAGGCTGGAAACACACCCGCGTTAGGCACTGGGGCGCAACAATGGCGGGTGGGCACGCGTGGCCGCCGTCAGCAGGCCGCGCCCATGCCGCATCCCGCCAGCCAGTCGAACACCGCCACTGCCCCTCCCCCTGCCACCACTCCCGCACCCGGCCCTCCCCCTCACCTTGGTCTCTGTGCTGCTGGTGTCCACCCCCTGCGCAAACACCGCCACCTTGGCGTCCGTCACCGCCGTCACGCTGCCCTCCACGCCGCGCTTCAGCACCATGCCCTTGACCACGCTCGAGTCGTGCACGCCGCCGCCTGCAAGAAGGGCAGGGTGCAGCATGTTGAGAAGTTCAGAGAGCAGGCGGGGAGGGTGGGAGGGAGGCATCACCCCACCCTTCACCACGCAGGAGCCATGCACACCGCCGCCTGCAGCAGGGAGGGGCAATCGCTGGGGGTTGCAGGCAGGTGTGGGATTGAAGTTGCAGGCTGGGAGAAGAGTGAGCAGACGGGGACAAGCAGAGCAAGAATGAGCGGCAGCCCCGCAAGTGCGGGCGAGCGTGCTTGCGCAGCCTGCGCAAGGGAGCGGCAGAGCGGCAGCGCACTGCCCCAGCCGGCCTTGGCTTCAGCCCCTCCCTCAATGCTGCTGCAGCAGCTGCCCTGCACCCCGCCCCTCCCTCACCGTTGATCTTCACCACCCGCACGTTGTCGACGTTGAAGTTGTGGGGGTTCTTGGGGCACACGTCGATGCAGGCCTCTGCGGGCGCGGCGGGTGGCGAGCGGAGCGGGGCAGGTTTGAGGCACGAGTGGCGCCACCAGCATGGCCAAACTCAGCCCTCTTAACTCACCAGAAGGGATCCGCGCAAGCAGTCCTCACATCCGTACACGGCATTCCTCAACCAGCCTCCTCCACAAGCCTCGGCCTGGCCAGAAGCCAGGCCCAGCATTGCACCGCACACACCCGACATGACAACCCCAGCAGGCCTTCCAAAACCAAACTGCTTGCTGCTCCCAGGCATTCCCCCGCAAGCTAGCGCCACCCTCTCCATGACACCAGCCCTGTAGCCCCCTCCCCATCACACACACCTGCGATGAGGGGTGCCAGCAGGTCCTCATACCCATACTGCTTGCTGCTCACGGACCCCTTGATGCGCACAGCCACAGCGGCCTTGTCGCGCACATCCAGCGTCTCTGCAACACGTGCCAGGTGGAAAGGGCCAGCAGGGCCAGCAGGGGTCAGTATGCCAGCGCTTTCGGGGGTCATTCGACACGCACACCCCAACACAGCCCCACCACCAGGCACTGCCAGGAGGGTTTGAGATCCCCAGGGCCTTGGCTCCCGCCTCCCGCCTCACCATCTCCCACAACCCACTGCCCACAACCGTGCTGCCTGGGTTCGGAGGGTGAGCAGGTAACACCCTGTGTGACCCCACCACCCACCCGTGCCGGCCACCACCAGTGTGTCCAGGATCTCCAGCGCCTTGGCGCCCGCCTTGGCGTAGCCATCCGCAATCTCTGTGGGGTGCAGCCCGTCGCGCAGCAGCGTCTCCGCATTGCCCAGCAGCTCGCCCGCGAACGACAGCACCTGCAGGGGCAGTGGTGGAGGGGCGGTGTGCGGGGTGGTGGGCAGGGCAGCGGGCGGGTGCAGCTGGGGCAGATGTGGCGCCTAGACAAGCGGCCGCGCTGGCTGGCGGCGGCGGGCGTCACTGCCCTTGCAGTTGGCACCACCCTGGCTTGGACAACGGCCCTGCTTACAACACCGAGGGCACCAGGGGCACTGCACCCACCATGTTGGTGCCATCGCCAATCTCCTGCTGCTGCGCCTGTGCCGCCATGACCAGAAGCTTGGCCGCCGGGTGCTGCACCTCCAGCTCCTGCAGAGAAAATAGAGCAGACGAAGCAAACACGGCGTGGATGAGCTTGGAAAACAGGTGACACGAGGAACTTGGGCAGGCACCCTGGCCACGGCCCAGAAACACTCCCTCACAAGGTCGGCACGGCCGTGGCACACAGTGCTAGCACCTGCACACCTGAGTGATGGTGCTGGCGTCGCTGGTCACAAACAGCTTCTCCAGGTGGTTGATCACCATCTTGTTCATGCCTGCAGGGGTGGGTGCAGGGGGCAGCAAGTGGGTGCTAGCCCAGGCTGGGGGGGTGCAGACAGCGCGGGCGGCAACGGGGCGGGCACTGCCAGCAGCGCGCGCAGCCGCACCGTTGGGGCCCATGCTTGTGCGTGTGATCTGCGCCAGGCCCTTGCATGCCTCGATATTCTTCATCACCGCCTCCTCAAGCCCGGACAGGTGCTTGTGCCCGTCCTTGAGCATGGCCTGCAGCGGCGGGAAGGCGGTGGCGGCGGCGGCGGCAGCGGTTCAGCAACGACGACTGCCACGGTGGGCGCGGCGCTCAGGGCGCGTGCAGATCCAGTAATTCAATCTATCCATGTGGTTCCTGCCGCCGATGCAGCGACATCCAGGCCGCCGTCGAGAGGAATTTGGAACGGAGGCCGCACCTGCAGGCCGTAAGGCATCCCCATCGCCATCTTGGCGTGCTAGCTGCCACAGTATTGGGGATGGGCAGCCTGTGCAATGCTTCGCTTCTGTCTGATCGGAGACCAAAAACTGCGGCGTGGCTTGGGGGCCGCGGGCTACTCTGGCAATTGTTGCAAGTCGTTTGGAGTGAAATTGGCGCGTCGGAAGGGGCGCAGGGCGACGCCGGGGTTCCCCATGCAGGTGGAAGTTTCTCCCGCCCCCTGCACAGCCAAGCAAAATCTCGCCGCACGACAGCCTCAACCTCCGTCCGCCTCACAGGCCACTCCTTGTCACTCCATTTCGCATCGGCAGCAGCACACGCGCTGCGCTCCTCTCTCGTTACGCCCGCATTCCCTACCACTCGTCGCCCGCGCTTCTCGCCCGAGGCTTGCCGCCCCCCGCACAGGCCCCACAAACCCCAGAGGTGAGGGCACGGGCCGCGGACGGGGGTTCCGCAGCCAGGCAGGTCTGGTGCGGCCCCCGGGGGTTGCTGCATCCCAGCCTCCAGCTTCTGTGCCCCTTGGCAGCCGGAAGCTCCTTCTACGCGTCTCGCCTCCCTTCAAGACGGCTCTGTGGGGCATGTCAGCGCAGCGCTCGCCAGCCGCCAGCTTCCAGCCATGCCGCAAGCGCCTGCTTGGCGTTATCCGCCGCTCTCGGCGCACTCACCTCGCTTCTCACCTCATCATGCCGGGGGCCCCCAACCCACCCCCCCCAGCTAGCCCCTGAACCCTTCATATGCCTGCCCCACCATCTGCAGGATGGTCGGCAAGGTCATTTCCTGCGCACTGTGCCAGACGGAGGCGGCCGCCGTGTTCTGCGTGAACGACGACGCCCACCTGTGCACCGGCTGCGACGCCAGCGTGCACGCCGGCAACCCGCTGCTGGCGCGCCACGAGCGCCGCCCGCTGGCCTGCACGGCTGGCGAGTGCGCCAGCGCTGCCCATGGCTCCCCGGTCTCAACTGACTGCAACGACGTGGCGGTGGTGCCCCAGCTGTTCAGCGGCAGCGCCGTCGCACCCGCAGAGCCTGCGGAGCCCGAGTCTGCCCTGATGCCGCAGCCCGCGGCGCCGGCGGCAGCTGCTTTCGCCCCCTACCAGCAGCAGTATGAGCAGTATGGGCAGCAGCAGGAGGCTGTGATGCCCGCGGCGGTGCTGCCCCCCGTGGCCGCCGAGCCGCTTTCGCTGTACGAGGACGCCTTCTTCTCCCGCTCCCTCACCACCAACGACCTGCTGGACCTGGACGGCGACGACCTGGTGCTGCCTGGCAGCAGCTCCTTTGCCTGCTTCGACCCGCTGGACGACTGCGTGGTGCCCTCGTTTGGCGCCTCCGCCAGCTTTGCCGCCCCCGCCGACCGCTACATGCCCGCCGCCACGTCTGGCCTGCACGCGCAGCAGGTGCGGCGCAGCCTCCCTCTCATGCCCGTGTGTGCGTGTGTGCCAGCTTCCCGCGGCATCTTTAGCGCTGGGCTGCGGCGCGGGTGCAGATGAAGCAGGTGGCGCACGGCGGCGCACTGCCCCGCGCCATGCGGCCGCTTGGCTGTGTGCTTTCGGAACCATTCGGTGGCGGACGCCACTTGCTGAGCTAGGGTTTCTGACGCTCCCCCTGTTGCCTCCCTCCCCCGCTCCCTCCCACCCCCTGCAGAGCTTCCTGCAGCAGCCCAGCAGCTACCTGTCTCCCTACATGCAGCAGCAGCAGCCCAGCCAGCTGGTGCCTATGGGCGGCAGCGTGGCGGCGGCAGCGGCAGCCCCCAAGCCTGCGGCGATGCAGCACATGGACGCGGAGGCGGAGGCGGCGCGCGTGCAGCGCCACCGCGAGCGCCAGCGCAAGAAGCGCGCCTTTGGCCGCGCCGTCCGCTACCAGGTGCGCGCCTGCCTGGTTGCAGCTTGGGCTCCTGCTGCTAAGGTCGGGGCTGCTGCCCAGCCGGCTGCCCAGCCGGCTGCCTGCGTGGGGCGTGATTCCCCCAGCTGGGCACGGTATGCGTTATGTACTTTGCTTCTCCCATGTTGCTGCCTGCAATCTGGCACGCTCCTGCCTCTGTCTGCTTCACCCCCACCTGCTGACCGGTCCCTACCCCGCCTCCCTTTCTCCCCACCGTGCGCAGTCCCGCCGCGCGTACGCCGAGATCCGCCCCCGCATCAAGGGCCGGTTTGTGACCCCTGAGGAGTATGCCGTGTACCAGGCGCAGCAGGCAGCCGCCGAGAAGGCGGGCCTGCCCGTGGACGACCAGGAGCACGACGACATGGCGTATGAGGAGGCGGCGGCGTACAACATGCCAGCCAAGGGGGCGTATGAGGCTGTCTATGCCTCCGCCCCCGCCGTGGCGCCCGCCGTGTCTGAGGAGGACGCGGTAGTGCCAGTGCCCACTTACGTGGCCTGAGGCGCTGCCGCGCCCAGGCATTTACTAAAGCTTGATTGAGCTTGCTGTCTTGCACCCGAAAGAGCAGCGCCGCCGCCGCCCACCTGCAAACTGCGCGCACGCCCCAAGAACTGGCCGCGCGCGGCGCTCGTCTGCTGCCCTCCTCGGCTGTACTCGAACCTCCACACACTCGAACCGCTCCTGAACTTTTTTTGTGAAAAACAACAACGCTCTTGTCTCCGCTTCCATCCCAAGTATCTTTCTTCCCCTTCCCCCGCCTCCCCAAAGAAAAGTGACGAGACGAGTACCCCGGTATGGCTTTCGTGGGCGGGCGGTGCTGGCGGCCCAACCCAGCCGCAGCGCGGCCTTCGCTGCGCCCCGCCCCTGCTGCAACACCTGGCAATCTTTTAGTCCCCGCTCTTTTATTACACCCCGGTTCCCGCGCATCCTCATTTCATCTCACCCTCCTGATGCGACTGGGACTCCCCCGCCTACTCTGCCAGCGCCCGCCCCATTTTTTCCTGCTGCCCTTTCCCCCCCCCACTCAACACTACCCCCCCCCCCCCTCCCACGCTCTCTTGTTGGTGCGTACGCCTGGCTGCGCGGCGCCGCTGCCTGCGGCCCGCCTCCCATGTCGTGCGCGCCGGCCTTCAGTTGATGGCTGGGATCTGCGAACTGTTTTTTTGTGTGCTTTCGTCCCACCCGTCGTCCCTCCAATGGCCCGAGTGCCTGGGCCCTGTTTTCCCCCTTCAGGCCGCATGCTCCGACCTCCTGACATTTGCCGGATGGCCCGCGGCGCCCCCCCCCTCAAAGCTCCTCAATTAACAACCCACCCACACACCCACACCCTCCTCCTTTCTGCGCATCTGCCCCCCTTCTGCCCGTGCCATCCGTTGCTTGTCGTTTTGCTGTTGGCTACGAACACAGCGCATGGCTGTGCCCCCACGCCCTACCCCCCGTAATGCATGCACACCGCTGTTTCGCCTCCCACCTACTCACGCCCTGGCGCCGCTGCCGGCTGCCTCAGCCCCTCACCTCCACCCCGTTCCCCACCTTTCTCCCACCCCATGCCCCACCCTCTGTTGTTTAGTTTATGAGATGATGCACTGGCTTTGTAAGTAGAAGTGCGCAAACAGACACACAAGGCTGAAGAGATGGGGGGCTCAGCCGGGTGGGGGGCCAGCACAGCTGCCTGGCATGGCCTGGTGAGCACAAAATTTGCGTCAGTTGGACAGTGAGCGCGTCTTGGTGTACGCGAGGCGCACGCTGCGTTGCATCTGCTCCTGCAACCGTCTGCTCGAGGCAGCACCCGGTCAAAACAGGGTGACGGTGCACCCGCGTTGGAAGCCGCCCAGCCCGGGCAGACAGCACGCCTCCTGGCTGGCAAACACCCGCGGGCCGCGCGTCTGCAGCTGGGCCAGGCTGCTTCCCGCCGGCAGCGTCTTGCGGGCGCGCAGGTCGGCGCACACCGACGGGCGGTGCTCGCACCTGCAGGCGCGGCGGGCCCGGGGAGTGTGGGAGTGTCGTTACACCCCAAGGGAAGGCAGCATGGCATGTGCAGGGGAACAAAGGGTGCACATACTTTGAATCCACGGGTGGTGCAGTAAGCCCTCCCCAAGGCACGCCCCACCTTGCCTGCCTGGGTCGCCCGCCCCGCCCTGCCCGGGCCGCCCGCCCACCTGCGCACGAGCCCACTCAGGCTGGCCGCCGGCACCCAGCAGTCGAGGGCGCAGGTGTTGTGGGGCGGCTGCCCCAGCATGTGGTCCCTCACGCGCTGTGCATGCAGTGCGATGACCTGGAAGGTGGTGTCGCCCGGCAGCACGCCTGCAGTAGGGGCCAGGTGGAGGGGGTGCGTGCGAGGAGGGGGCGTCTGGTCAAGCCAAGCGCTGTCAGGAGGGAGCAGGCAGGCAGACAGGTGGGCAGGCGGGCAGGCGCTGGTGCCACTGAGCAACCAGGCAGGTGGGCAGGCAAGCACTGGTGCCTGGTCCGGGAGGCAGGCAGGCGGGCGGGCGGGCGGCGGGCAGGCGGGTTGGCTGCCCCGCCATCAGCAGCTGTGCAGCGTGCCCAGAGCAAAACTCCCTTGCCCCTCCACAACCCACCATAGACCCCCGGCTGGCCGGGGTTGTGCACGTTCAGCCCCCAGCGCCAGTACAGTGAGCCTGCCATTGCATGGCGCGTGGCAATGCCCAGCTCCACAGTCCCGTAGACGGAGGCAAACAGGGGGTCGCGCAGCTGTGCCACGAGCGCCTGGGACGGCGGCTTGGCCCTGCTGGCAGCAGCACCCCGGGGCAGGAGGCGAAGGGGGTTGAGGGGCGGGCTGTGAGGCTGGAAGGAACAAGAAAGGGCTGTGACGGCGCAGCGACCTAAGAAGCTGTGATGTACAGCCAAAGAACGCTGCGAGCGCGGCCGCCGGCACCAGCCCCGGCGCACGACTGCTGGCCTCGCTCTGGGCGGCGTTCCCTGGGGTGCAACCCTGCACTCGACTTGTGCCCTAGGCAGCACCCATGCACCTGTTATTACCCTCCACCTTCTTTCCAAACTCCTCCAGCAGGCACGGCTGCAGGCACGAGGGGTGCGGCAGTGCGTCAGGGCAGTATGAATCAGAGTCAACGAGGCATGCTGCTCGGATGTGCAGCTGCCCCATGGCACCCCCTCCTGCTTCTCTGCCCCACGCGCACGTTGACCCCTGCCACTCCCCCTCCCTGCAGCGTGCGCCTCGCACCCTCCTGCACGTTGCATTCCCCCCACCCTGCTGCCTTGCACAGTCACCTTTGCACCCTGTCTAGCCCCACCTCCCGCCACCTCCAGCACGGTCTGCCGTCTTCCTGGATGCATTCTCATCCGCACTGGCACCCTGCCCTCTTCCCCTTCTCGCCCTGCCACCATCCTCCCACAATGTTGAGCACTGCCCTACCCCTCCTCACCTTCTTGAGCACTGTCTGGCAGTCCTCCATGTGCTTGTCCACCCACTGGCGGTGGAAGGTCTCATTGTGGCTGCAGCACAGGGGAGCGAGGGATCAAGCCATGGGGGTGGTTAAGAGAAGGTCGTGCGGGGGGTGGGGCAGCCAGAAAGGCTCTTTAGGGCAGGGCGCAGCGAACCACTCCAACCCCTTGCGCCACCTCATCAAGTGCCTGCATCCCGCCTGCACTCCATCCCTCCCCCGTGGCCCCCGCCCGCCTCTCCCACCCTCCGCTATCGCAGGTGTCCCTGGTGCCGCCCACCCCATGCCAACCAGCCGCCCTCAGCGCAAGTTCCGCTGCCACCCCCGGCGGCCATCCCACGGGTTGAACCTGCCTTCCGCCCTCCCCACCCCGTGCTTCTCCCTCCCTCTCCCTCCCGCTGCACCCACTTGTTCCAGTTGTCGCTCCACAGGTGGAAGCTTGCAAAGTCGATTTGGGGCAGCCCGTGGTTGGCAATAAAGTCCTGGCCCGACTTGGAGGCCCAGTCTGTGGGGGTGGGAGGGGCGTGCCTGTGTGATGAGGGCGTGGTAGAAGTGGTGGAGGAGGGTGCATGCATTTGGAGGCCAGTCTGTGGGGTGGGGAGAGGCATGCATGTGTGATGAGGGACGTGGTATAACCGGTTGAGGGGAAAGGGCAGGCAGCCTGTGGTTTGCAGTGCAGTGCTGGCCAGCCTTGGCGACCCCGTCTGCAGGTTGTGCACCTTAGAAGAAAGCAGAGGGTTGGGCTTGCATGCACTGGCAACGGAACTGTGTGTGGGGTTGGGGCGGGGCGGGGACCACCTGTCTGGAACAGTGTGGAGCATCAAATCAACCGGCGGCGCCATTGCAACACAAGCGGCCGGACGGGGTGCAAGGGCAGGGTGGCCGGCTCCTGGCAGGAAGTCGGGCAGGCACAGGTGCGCATGCACTGCGCAGATCCGCTCCGCCTGCTGAGATGTGAGACGCCCCACCCCAAGCTCACCGCTGCCTGGCGCTCCGGGGTTACTCTCCCGCACAACGTCCCGCTCGCCCCAGAAGCCTGCACGTTGCACAGGCCAGGCAGGGGGCGGGGCGCCAGTTGGCAGCTGCAGCCAGCATGCTGCTGGGCTTGCATGTGCCCGCCGGCCAGTGGCCACACCGCTGTTCCTTCTCTTCAATGCCTGCCGACACGAGCTGCACTGGGCCTCGGCAGCTCCCGCTCCCCCACCTCTCGACCAAAGCGCCCCTCTGCCACCGCCCCCACGCCGGCTCACCCTCGGACCCCACAGTCAGCAGGTGCCTCTGGTCCAAGCTCTTGAAGTGCTGCGGGCACAAGGGAGGGAGGCGGTGGTCTTCAGCAGTCCCAGGGATGGAGTTGGGTGCTTCTTTTGGCAGGAGTACGCCTGTCCAGAGCAGAAGGCAGCGGCTATGCGCTCGCGGCAGGGGCAGGCAGGCAGGCAGGCAAGCAAGCCGTGCCGTCTAAGCTGTCGTGCTTCCCCCCCATTGGGAAGACACGCGCCATGGAACGCCCACCAACCTGTGCCATCTCCAGCACCCACTTGGTCACCAAGTCTGTGCACTCGCGGGTCTGGAGGGCAAGGCAGCAAGCAAGGGTGGCAGTGTGGGCCGTAGCCGGCACAGCTGATGGGCAGGGCAGCCAGGTTGGACCAAGCAGCAACTGAGGCCGGCGACTGAGGCCGCCGTTCAAGTCTGTGCATGGTGTAAGGGGGTGCCCGCCAGGATGCCCGCCAAGAAGGCAGGAGCCTTCACACTGCCCGCACCCCGCCTGGCCCCCTTTCTCGTCCTCCCACCTCACCTCGTACGCTGAGCAGCGCAGCTCGTTGAGCAGGTTGAATGCCAGGATGGTTGGATCTTCAGAGTAGCGCCGCCCGCTGATGTGGTTCACCCTGTCCAGCACCTGCCAGGTCAATCAAAACGAGGCAACAAGTGGGAGGGAAGCAGGGAGGGAGGGCGCGCCTGGCGTGAAGCAAGAACTTGCAGGCTGGAACACGGGTGGCAGTGCACAGCAGCCATAGGCCGCAGCGTGAGTCTGCACCGGACCACACCCCTGCAGGCTGCCCTGCGTGCTCACCGCTCGGACGTGGTTCTTGTACATGCGGCGCGCCTCCTCATCTCTGTAGAAGAACGCCTTGCGCTCGTTCTCGTAGGCCAGCCGCTCAGGGGTAAAGCTCTGAAAGAATTGTGGGTGAAAGGTTTTGACATCAGATAGTGACGGTACCAGTGAGGCGGGGGACGCAAAGCACATTGCCGCTGACGTCCCCACATCCTTGCCGCTAGCCCTGCCTCCAAGGAACCCTACCCTCTGCCTTGTGCCTCATTCAAGGGCGTACACAGTGCGCACCTCAGTTGACACATCTCCGTCTGTGTCGTTCAGGGGCGGGAAGCGGGGGTCGCGCGGCGGCGCGGTGCTGCTCCAGTCCACATACTGCGGTGAGGCAGCCGGGCAGGGGTGGGCACGCTTGGGGCAGCGTGCACGGCATGAGCAGCACGCACGGCAGGACCAGGAGCGTCAGTTCACGACAACCACACCTTGGCAGGGGCATCCGCCTGCAGCATGGGCAGTAACCTGTGAGAACTCCCCCATGATTACATCACCCATTGTAGCCCAGCAGCCGCCCCTCCCCACCTCGTCCACCCCGCCAGCATACTTCCAGTTGTCTGTCAGCGACAGCAGCACGCGCAGCCCCGCGCGCTCAGCCGCTGCCACAACCACGTCCAGGCCCCTAAAGGCTGCCTCGCTGTACACGCCAGGCTGGACCTGCAAAGAGGCATAAAGGGTCAGGCATGAGGGGGTCAGGCAGTGGTAGGTGGCCTGGGTGAAACGTATGACTAAGTTGTACTAAACAAACACCCAGCCCCTGGAAGGCAGCCTGGGATCCCACCCCAGCCTGAGCTTCAAGGACAGCAGCCCAGGGTAGGCGTGGGCGTGAAGCGGGCGCAAGGGGGGAGAGGGACGCAGGGGCAGGCAGGCAGGCATGTGCATCACATGGAGTGCCCGTCAGTGACAAGCAGGGCAGCGTGCGTGGGCGGGCAGGCGGGCGGGCCCGTTGCGGGCGCTTGCCTGCAGCGGGCGCTGTGGGTCGGTGGTGTGTGCAAAGGTTCGGACGGCATTCAGCCCGGCGGCCGCAGCCTGCTCAAAGAGTGCGCGCACGGCATGGCGGCCCCTGCAGGGGCGGTGCAGCATGGGGTGCGAGCAGAGGCCAGGCGGACATGCAGGGTCAGTGGGCCAAGAAACGCACCATTCCGCATGCATATTCTGCCCACCGTGCCGATCAAGCCAGCATGCCCAGCCTGCCTGCTCTGCTGGCATGTGTTTGCCTGCTGGCGGCTCCATGCAGCATGGGGCAGTGCCAGTTATCACACTGTCCATGCCTGGCCTCGCAGACCGTACGCCCTCCCCTGCCTGCCTCACCCGGCGGCTGCCATGCGGCCGGCGCTCCCAGCCGCCAGCCCTGCCATCCCCAGCTCAGGAAGGCTCTCAACATTGAAGCCGGCTACAAAGAAGGGCCGGCAGTCCAGCACGAACTGCAGGGAAGCAGCAGGCGGCAGGCAGGCAAGGCAGGTCGGGCAAGCCAGTCAAGAGGTCAAGTGCTGTGTGCAGCGGGCGTGGCGGCCGCCGGCAGCAACTGCCTTCTTTCCCCCCCGCCTCCCTCCCCCTCCATGTGCTGCCCGGTGCACTGCGCTTCATTTGGCACTCACCTGCGTGCCCTCCACCTTCACAAACTCCGTATGCACGTAGCCGTGACGCTCCGGGGTGTAGCGCATGTAAACGAACAGCGCCAGCATCAGCAGCGCCGCCCACTTGAGCACGGCGCGCCGCCCGCCGCGCCCCCCGGCGGGGGTGCTCACGCCCTCGCGCTCCAGAAAGTCGGCGGCCCCCAGCACGGGCATGGACTTGGCCTTGTGGTGGTGCTGCTGCAGCGGGCTGGGGGAGCCGCCAGGGGAGGAGGTGCTGCTGGAGGCCTCGGCGCTGCTTGGGGAGGCGTCCTTGCGGCGCAGGAACAACCTCATGGGGGCCTAACAAAGGCCAATTGGTGGCGCCGGAGGCCAGGGCACGTCCACAGGCGCGTGCGGAGGATAGAGGCAAGACACCTTGGACGGTTCACCCCGCAAGCGAGATGTTCAGAATGCTCAGGATGACTGCCCCAATTCACCAGAGCGCCAGAAACAGCCGCAGTCGAAATCTGGTGCCAAAAAAAGAGCAACGCGCGCGCCATGCCAGGCTGTCAAGAAGTGCGAAATGCTGAGTGAGCGTGAAATGCCCGCGGAGAAATACGTCAATGATCGGGCAATCGGCGCTGCGCAGCAGTGTTGAGTTGATTGCAGGAGCAGAGAGCAGGGCCGACTCAAAGGTGGGCTTCTGGTGCTCCGTTCGGCGCGATGAGCGGGGGTGCTGCCTGCCCGGTGGTGTGCCGTCATGCTGGAAACTGTTAGACCCTGGCTGTCGCTTGCTCCCGCTCCGACACACCATCCCAGGTGCAGTCGCGTTGACGTGCTTGCAGAACCGCTGCCGCTGCTTGCAGAACCGTGCACCAAGCAGGAGCTGGTGCAACAGCGATGGCGCACCCCGTTGTGTACTACGCGCAACCAAGCGCAGCTGCCCCACCGCCCGCCGCCACCGCCGCGTACCACCAGCCACCGCCGCCAACGCAGCCACCTCCAACGCTGCGGCAGCCAGCGGGCATGCCTGCACCAGCCCCAGCCCCAGCTCAAGCCATGTACATGCACATGCAGCCACCACCACCATCAGCAGCAGTAGCAGCAGCAGCAGCAGCAGCAGCAGCAGCGGCAGCAGGAGCAGGCACAAAGCGGACCTACGCTGACGCCAGCAGCGGCTACGCAGCAGCAGCAGCTGCGCAGCAGGCATACGACGCTGCCAAGCGGCAGCACATGGACCCCTCAGCAGCAGCGGCACCGCCCCAGCTGGCAGCAGCAGCAGGGGGGGCGCTACAGGCTGTGCCGCGTGAGAGCATTTACCGGGTGGTGCTTGATATCGTTGACACAGCGCTCATCATTGGGCGCGGTGGCAACACAGTGCGGCAGATTGAGCAGGCCACAGGTGGGTGCAGCCGTGGAGCTTCAGGGAGCATCGGGTGCAGTGGAGGTGACTGCCGGGCGGTGGACGGTCGGGTTTGGGCGCCGGGGCGGCAGGAGCGGAGGCCAGAGGATGCCAGAGGCACGCTGTGCTGTCCTGTGCGACACCACGCTGCTGGGCGGATGTGGCCCACGTTGTGGGGCAACGGCAGATGTCCCGCCTGCCAGCGTCTGCTGCAGCTGCCGGCAGCCCTCCCCAACTGCGCTTTCCACCCGCCAACTCAGCCGTGGTCCCACTCAAAAGTCATTCCTCTCGCTGCCACCTTTTCTTACCGCCATTATATGCAGGCGGGCGGGTGAAGCGGCTGCAGGAGCCACCGAATGCACGGGAGCAGGTGGTGGTGGTGTGGGGGAACACACGCGAGCTGCCTTCCCCCGGGCGGGCCGCCCGCAACGCCGCGCAGGTGCGGGGCAGCAGGCTTGTGGTTGTGTGTGGGGCCTATGTGCGCAATCCCTACCGGCATTTTTGCTGTTGGGCTGTGCACGGCCCAGCACAGCCCTGCGAAGGAGGGTGGGGTGCAGCGCTCAGCGAGGCTTCCCGGTGCCGCATGCTTTTGTTTGCATTCTCCCCGTGTGTGCCAAGGTGTCACCTTGGTGTCGTCCGCGCTCGACAGGTGGCCCTGATTGAGCGTGTGCTCAAGGCTTGTGATTCCAAGGAGCGCCCCCAGTTCTGATTGTCAGTTCTACGTGAGTGCTGCCCTGTTTCTTCCCGCCCTGCAGGAGGCCCTGATTGAGTGTGTGCGCAGAATTGTGTTCCAGGAGAGCGCGCCCATGGGTCAGCCCACGACCCTGCGGCTGCTCATCAACCGCACGCAGGAGCAGGGGGTGGTGGACAAGTGAGCGGGGCGTGGGGTGCACAACGCGCGGTCTGTTGCTGCGTGGCCTGTGTGTGGACTCTATCTTTCTAGTTACTCTCCTAGTGAATGCACAGCAATGTCCGGCACGAACATGAGCTGCCCACGCGAATGTGAGCTGCCCACCCAGTCCCTCATCGCCTGCTGCCTGCTGCTGTTGCTGCCCGCACCCTCCGACCCGGCTCTGCTTGATTCCTCTGTTCCCAATTTTGCAACACTCATTTGACTGCAGCATGGCCTCCATTGTGGCCGAGAACCCGGGCACCAGCATCACCTTTAGGCACCAGCAGGAGCTGCCGGCGTGCGCGCTGGACAACGACGTGATGGTGGAGGTGAGGCAGGGGGTTGAGGGAGATGGGGGTGCAGGGTGTAAGGGCGGTGGGGGTGAAGGGCGGTGGAGGAAGAGGCAGCCAGCCTGGCAGGCAAGGAAGGGCGACGACGCGATGGTGAGGCTGGGCGGGGAGTTGAGAGGGCAACATGGTAGGAGGAGGCCTTTGGGACTCGGGAGGTTTGGGAGCAAAGTGGGGTGGCCCCCTCTCTTCCCTTGTGCGGGGCCGGCCTGCATGGGAGGTAGGCAGCAAGTGAGGGGCTGCCTGGGTGGGCCTTGTGGGCAAGAATGCCACGGTGGAGTTTATGCCTGCCTGTGGGGCAAGACGCACGCACGCAGCGTGGCGTGGGGCAGTATGCAGGAGGCCTACGTCACGTCGCCTGTGCTGCCCCTGGCTGCCAGCCGGCGGGGAAGAGGCACTCGCTGTTGGCGGCCAGTTGTTGCGCTAGCACTGAACCATCACCATCACCCTCTGACTGACCCCCTGTGCTGCAGCTGTCTGGCGAGAAGTATTCTCTGATGGCGGCGGTGGAGACCCTCAGCCACGTGCTGCGGGAGCACCCCATCTTGGAGCGCCCAGGTGGCGCGCCCCCCGCGCTGCGGGCGCTGGCCACGCCCACCGCCGCGGCGGCGGGCGGCTACGCAGCCAGCCCTGCTGCGGGGGTGGCGGCAGGATATGCAGCCAGCCCGGCTGCGGCGGCGGCCGGCTACACGGCGGCAGGGGGGTACGCGGGCACGGCGGGGGGTTATGCGGCAGGAGCGGGGGCATATGCAGCAGCAGCGGGGGCGGGTTACCGACCCTACTGAGAAGGGCAAGGGGGTGGCCCTCTTCATTGAATGTATGCTGCCGCCCCACAGCCTTTTTGGCGCAGGGTTTGTTTTGCACTGCCATGCCATGCTATCTCCCCTCCCTGCTCGACATGCCTTCCACCCTGTTGTTTGTGGCAGCTAGCCAAGCAAATGTGAAAGCCACGGCTTGATCCGCTGCAACAGTCTGAATGCACAGCAGGTAGTTACACACGGGAAGGCCTGGCGGAGCAACGCAGCCGGTGGATCAACCACCCAAGAGCGCTGCCGTGGGCATTGGCCAGAAAACAACGGTACATGGTGCGCAGCTGGCCGGAAGCTAGTGCTGTGTGAGATATGTGTGCGATTAGAGCAAAGCCCTGCTTGAGCCCCGTACCCAGGGGCTCCCCTTTTGCATGGCAGCGCTGGCAGCTTCAGCTGCCTGCCTGCCTGCCTTCCACAACCGGCTGCTGGCTGCGGCGTGCGCTGGCGCCTGCGCCGTCTGAGCGCGGCCTACCAGCCGCCATCTAATATTCGGCGCCCGTCGGCTGGCTGCTAGCTCAGCGGCAACCCAAGCCGCAGCTCGGCAACTTCAAATCGCCACTGAGCGGAGGTGCCAGCTCAGCAGCCACATCATCATCGCCACGTCATCAGCGGTAGATGGCCTCGTTCCTCAGGTTCTTCTCCAGCTCCACCTCCCAACGGTCCCCGTTGGCCAGCAGCTTCTGCTTGTCATACAGCAGCTCCTCCCGCGTCCCCGTGGCGTACTCAAAGCTGCGGGGTGGCAGGGGAAAGGAGGCACGCGGATACCGCGGCATGAGCAGCCGGGCGAATGACAAGTTGTACAGCAGCCCTCGCGCATCCCCTGTGGAGTGCAGGGTGACACATGAAAGGCAGAGGCAAGCACCACCCAGCTCTCCTTCTTCCCTTCAGCACCCTCCCTGCCCCCGCCTGCTGCTGCTGCCATCCCACCAGCCCCGCCCCTGCCCGCCCTGCCCCCTCACTTGGGCCCCTCCACGATTGCGTCCACGGGGCAGGCCTCCTGGCAGAAGCCGCAGTAGATGCACTTGGTCATGTCGATGTCGTAGCTGCGGGCGGGGCAGGCGCACACTTGTGAGCTGCCACGGTTGGAGTGTGCATCGCGCACTGCTGTGGCCCGGGTCTAGGTGAGCAGGAACATATGATCAACTCAGCACACGCCTCCTCTGCACCTGCCAACACAATCGGCACGCCTGCCCATCAAGCGCACAAGTGTACGAGGCCAAGCAAGGCGCACGACCTACGCCTGCAGGAGCTGCCTGTCGTGTCAACACACGCCCTGAATTCACAGGAGCACAGCCACCCCCCAGCAGCAGCGCACCGCGTGGTCTTGCGGCTGCCGTCCTCCCGCTCCTCCGTCTCAATCGTGATGGCCTGGGCGGGGCAAATCTGCAGGCAGCGTGTGCCAGGGCCGGGCGGGGCCAGGAAGGCAAACAAGGTGAGAAGGCAGCAGGCGGAGGCAGGGCAGCGGCAACTCGGGCACTGCCTGCTGCACACAATTGGCTGCCTTGCCGCCCACTGCCTGATCGCTCTGCTATTGCCTATTGCCAGCCCCACACATGCGTCTACCCCACCCTACCCACCAGCTTCCCCCTGGCGCCCCTGCCCTCCGACTTGTCGCTCACCCCACCTCCCCTTCCCCTCCACCATCACTCACCGCCTCACACAGCTTGCACGCAATGCAGCGCTCCTCCCCGGTGGGGTACCGCCGCAGCGCATGTTCGCCGCGGAAGCGGGGGCTCAGCGGGCCCTTCTCAAAGGGGTAGTTGATCTGAAGGGGGGTGGGTGGACGGGAGACGCAGAAGAGAGTGGTCAGCTTCGAAGATGGCCGGAGGCAGGAGATGCAGGAGAGAGAGTGGTTGATACACTGTACATGGCTGCTCCCATACAATGCTTGGTTCTTTCGAGGTGGCAAATTGATCTGGTAAAAAGGTAGGACGGGTGAACTCTGTGTGACCTTGCTGGCAGGCAGGCAGTAGAGCCATTGTGGCCCAAGGGCAGCACACCTTGGTCCCAGCCTGCCAGCACCAAGGCGGGCTGCTCAAAACCAACACTTCAGGGCCACATGCACCGGCACACCCTCGCTGTCGTCTGTGCCTCTGCTCGCCACCCTTGCCCAGCATCCCTCTGCTCACAAACCTACCGTGACGGGCTGCTCGAAGAAGCACTTCATGGTCATGGCCAGGCCGCGCCAGAGCTCTGTGAGGAACAGCGTGTTGGCGCTCTCATCCAGCACGCCCGACCAGTCCTTGGGCGCCTCACGCTGAGAGGTGGCGTACTCTGCGGGGCTCAGGTCTGCGCCCGAGCGCTGCAGGCCTGCAGTGGGCAGGGAGGGGCGGCGGGGCACGGCGGACGGGTCAGCGGCCGGGTGGCGGGCACCCTGCTCCCTCCGCTGCTCACTTGCCCACCGCTCGGCGCATTCCTGCCCTTGTTCGTCTCCCCGGTACACCAGAGACGTGGCAAAGAAGCAAGGGTGGGTCAGGCGCAGGAGAATGGGGTTGTGCATAGGGGAGGGTCGGGCGGAGCGCGGCGCCCGGTGGGATGAATTTGGGGACCACTGCCCCTGACGCACTTACCCTCGGTGAGGCCCAGGAACTCGTGAACGTGCTTGCGCTCGGGAATCCCCACTCCCTGTGCGGCCGCGCTGCTGTGGAAGCCCACTGCAAGCTCCTTGATCCCTGCCGAGCCCGACTGCAGCAGCCGCGGCGCGAGGCTGCTGCTGAGCCGGCGAAGCGCCATAGCTGCTTTCACTGCGCTGCCTGCAGTCCCTCCCCGGCGATCTTGAACCCTCCGCTATCGCGATCAAGCCGATTGACGCTACGGTGGCCTCGAGAGGCTGAATGGGCGCGCCATGCTGCGACAGCGTGGCCCAAAGCATGGGACAGGTCTGGCTTCGAAGCGCCCAGCTTTCGAGCGTGTCGGCAAACTCGAGGGGTTTGTTGGACAAGTGCACCGTGCTCTGAGCTGCACAGATGAGGGGCCCGGCTGCCAGCCGCCCTCTGCAGCAAGACCACGCTGCCTTGCACTCCAGCAGGCCCTGCGGGGCTGCCTGTGACAGTGCAGCAGCGCACCACGTGGCCGACAAAGCCCAGAGGTGGCGGCAACCTTCCCAGCGGCTCTTTAGCGGGGGCCGCCGGGTAGCGGCACCGGCGACGCCTGCAGCTGCGGCAGAGGCAGAGGCGTGGCTACAGCAGCCCCAACAGCAGCAATCCCAAGCACTTCAGCAGCAAAGCGGCATTCAGCAGCTAGGGCCAATGTCGCAAGAGGCAGCGGGGCTGCAGCTAGCGCTGGGGACGGTGCCCGGCGGCGGCGGCGGCACGACGCTGGACCTTGCACCGGCAGGCAAGGACACCGACATTGTTGGCTACCTTCACCGGCAGTACAATTTGTATGACCGGCGGCAGGTCCGCGGCAAGGCGGCGCGTGCGCTGGCCGCGCTGCAGGCCGCCCAACCCGAGGCGGAGGCGCTGTCGCTGCAGCGTGACGTCCTTCCCAAGCTGCAGGTGGGGCGGGTGGGTGGGTGCTGTTCTAGGCACTGGAAAGGAGTGGGGGAGGGCCAGCCAAAAGCACAGGGAAGGGTTGTGGGGGAGGGCCAACCCTGCCCATTGGCGGCTTGTGGGCTCTTCCCCCCTCTCGTTTGCTGGTGCATCCCTTGGGCAAGCCCTCGTCCTCGGGCGCATTGCACCTCCCTCCACCTCCACCTGATCCCATTTCTTCCCCGCCCCCGCCCCCGCCCCTACTTGTGCTTGCCGCGCAGCTTCTGGAGGCGCTGAGCCCCGGGCTGGGGTGGAAAGTGTTTTGCCAGTTCCCAGAGGAGTTTGGGTCGCCGGAGGCGGTGGAGCGCTGGCACCTGGCGGCCGCATACCTCTTCACCGTGGGCATCCCCCCTGACCAGGTGGGGTGGGGAGGGATGCGGGTGGAGAAAGTAAGGCGTCTGGGATGGAGCGAGGGCTGGGGTGGACGCATGTTGTTGTGGACGGGGGAGAGTCCAGGCGGGGGTGGGGTGGGTTGTTGTGCCGCCCCTCCGATACATGTAAACCTGTTTTCTGCTTCTCCCCCCCACCGCCTGCCCCCGCTGCAGATCTCGGCTCTCTTCGCCCGCCACGCCGTGCTCTTCCGCTCCGCTGTCGCCCGCCCCGACAACCTGCGCCGCCTGTTCACCTGGCTGGGGCGAGATCTGGCGCTGCCGCCCGAGGCGCTGCTCAAGCTTCTCAACCGCTGCCCCTCGGTGCTGCAGGTGGGGCCCGGAGGGTGGTGTGGTGCACAGGGCGGGTCATGTGCTGTGGGCGCTCTGCGACACACTGACCTGCCTGCCTGCCTGACGGGACCCGCCTGCTCCAGCCTGCTGCCGTACGTGTGTGCACATCTGGCATATCCATTTGCCCGCCACGCTGCTGCCGCTCTCCCGACTGCTGACCTGATTACTGCTGAGCTGGAGGGGTGACGCGGAGGAGATGCTCAAACCACGACTGGCTTGCCGTGCACACCTGCCTGGCCTCTTTTCCTTCCTCCCCCCCGGCTGAGCTGGCAGGCTGACGTGGACGAGGTGCTCAAACCACGGCTGGCCTTCTTCACAAACGACCTAGGCCTGGCACAGGTGGGCTTTGCCAGCGCCCGCCACTGCTGACCCTGCTGCTGCTGCCTGCTGCTGCTGCTGCTGGCGTTGGCCAGCCAGGCTGCTGCCGAGGCTCTGCCCCTTGCACGTCCGCTCCCCGCCCGTGCTGGCAGCTGCAGCTGGCACGCACCTCTAGTGCATCTCAACTCACCCCACTCCTCCCTCCCCAACATGTCGCGCTGCCCGCCCCGCCGCCTTCCTTCCCCTCCCTGCAGGAGCGAGCACTCACAGGTGTGATGCGCTGCCCCGAGGTGCTGGGCGTGGACACGCCCCTGCTGGCCGCCAAGGCTGCCTTCCTGTCTGACCAGCTGGGCATGACGCCTGCCGAGGTGGGGCAGCATACTGGGGAAGGAGGTGGGGTGGGTCGGATAGCGGTCGAGTGGGGTGTGTATGCCTGCTACACTGTGCATGGCGACGCCTTCCCGAGGTGGGGGCCAGGGCTGGGCCGAGGGCTGGGCTCACACTTTGGCGGCCTGGGGAGGTGGGGTATGTGTTCAAGCAAACGGCTGCATTGAGGGAGTGAAACGTCAGGCAAAGGTAGGCCCACAGGGGCCCGTTGCCCCCCCGCCAGCCGCAAGGGTTTTTGCCTTTGCTGGCCTTGCCCGCTGCTACTCACCCCAACGTGTTTTGTGCTCAAGCGCAGGTGGGGGCGCTGTACGTGCGCGAGCCAGCGGCGCTGCTGTCCTCACTGTCGCGGTTGCAGGAGACTGTGGCGTGGCTCAGGTGGGGCCCGGGGCTGCATGGTTGGGGCGGGGGCAGGAGGAGCTGGCGGCTCTATTTGATTAAGGCTGGAGTTGGTGCTCCTCCAGCGGCATGGCTGCCTGAGGGTGCCCTTTCCTGTCCTTTGCTGCCGCCCTTCCTTCCCAGTGCAGCTGCCCTTCCCTCCCCTGCGTCGCATTCATTTTCCTGCGTCGCTCTGCCCTCTCAGCACTCGGTGTGTTCTCTTCCCCTACCTCCCCCCGCCTACGTGCAGGGATGGGCTGGGGCTCAGCCGGGACGTGCTGCGGCGGGTGGTGGCCAAGGGAGGGGCCACTAAGTACCCTCTGGCAACGCTGCAGGTGAGCCCTGGGGGAAGGGCTGCCAGCTGGGCTCGCTGGGGCCTCTTTTCCTGTGCTCTGCTATGAACATTGGCGCACACGGCATGCTAGTTGCAGCGCCGTCCCCCACTTCCCCACCAACCACGTCACACCCTGCCCCCGCCCATCGCTGTTACCAGGAGCGCGTGGCCTTGTGGCTGCGCCTGGGATTTTCCCCTGCCGAGCTGCACCAGCTGCTGGACGCCTGCCCCCGCCTGCTGCTCTACCCAGCGGCGGAGCCAAAGTACCAAGCCAAGCTGGACTTCCTGAGGGGTGGGTGGCTGGTGTGGAAAGGGTGGCTGGCTGGCTGGCTGGCCAAGGGGGTGGGTGGCAGGCTGGCTAGCAGGGTGGCTCGGTGGGTGGGTGGGGCGTCACCAAGCTGCGATGCGGTAGCAGGAGGATGGCCTGCCCACACATCCTGCTCTACATGAGTCCATGGCTTGCCCCACCCGCCTGGCTGCTCGGCTCTCTGCCCCTCGCTGGCGGCCACCCCACCCTCCCCTTTTGTGCCTTCTCGGCTGCCTAAAGCTGTCCGCCCTTGCTTCCCACCTGGCTCCGCCACCCTCCATGCCTGCCCGCCCCCCACCCCATCCCCCACCCACCCACACCCTCAAACATCCACACACACCGCCCCACCCACCCTGCAGAGGAGCTGGGCCGTCCGCTGCGCGCGCTGCTGGCCTTCCCAGCCTACATCACATACTCCCTCCCCGCCCGCATCGCGCCCCGTGCCGCCGCTGCGCGCGCGCTGGCCGACCGCCAGCTGCCGCTGGGCCAGCTGGCGCCCCGGGACGACGCATTTGCCCGCTGGCTGGGAGTGGAGGTGGAGGAGTGGGAGGCTTGGCAGGCGGCCTGGCAGCAGGGCCCCGAGGCGCGGCGCTGGGCAGAGGCATCCGTCTCGAGGGCGGCTGCACCGGCTGTCGCAGATAGAGGGCGTGACGGAGAGGCGGCGCCGGCAGGCAGAGCCCAGCGGCGGCGCGGCAGCAAGCCCGCGCTGGCAGCGGGGGCAGAGCAGCAGCCAGACGGCGGCCCTTGCTGAAGAAAAGGTAGCCCATTGCCTTTGCAGTTTGGCATTTTATTCCTCTCCCAGCACTGGTGTTTTATATTGTACTCCATTCTGCACACATTTTGAGGTCCTGTGTGTAGCAACTGTGGTTGAGCCTGTCGTTCAGACGGCCGTGGTAAGGGTGGCCGTCCCCCAGCCGACACTGGCACCTTGGGCGCTTCACCTTCCTCGGCTTGCCTTTGGGGCTCTCTGGCAGCCTCACACTGGTGTTGATGCAAACAAACGAATCACAATATGATGCAGCGCAATATGGATCGTAAGCGTGTTTGAATCATTAGCAGGTATGCATGCAGTGCTCGCGCAAGGTGGGGATTCATGAGGTATAAATGCATATGACGATGTTTGTTGACAGCATGTGGAAAATACATATGCATTCCGGTTGTTCACGCCACCTGCACGTTTTCAAGCTGGTTCTCGTTGCCGCTGGGCTGCCGCTGCATGCACAGTGCTGCGCCCTTGCTGGGCACAGCAACCGCCGCCGCTGCCGCTGCCGCCGCCGCCACGCCCTGCTCAGGCGACGGCTCCAGCTGTGCCGCTGCTGCCGCACCCTGCCTGCCAAAAGCGGCTGCTGCTGTGCTGCAGCTGGGTGCAGAGCCTGTGCCCGCCGCCCCTGCCGCCGCTGCTGTGCGCCCCGCCACCTCAAAGGTCGTGCGCAGCCTCTTGGCGCGTGGGGAGGGGAGGGCAGAGCCGCCCAGCCCCGGCAGGGGAGAGCCCCGCTTGGCAGCTGAGCTGCCGCCAATGCTGCGCTCTGCTGCTGCTGCCGCCCGACGGCCGCTGCCCAGGTCCCTGCTGCTGGCAGCCAGGGCGCGGGGGCTGCTGGCGGCAACGCATGCGCCGCCGCCTGCTGCGCCCTTGCGCCCCGTGCCCTGGCCAGCGTCGGAGCCCACCGCTGGCGAGCGCAGGAAGCTCTGAATGGACTGCTGCCGCACCGTGCGGCGCGTGCTGGGGACGGCATTGAGCAGGTCTGCCATGCGCCTGGCGACTGGGCGCCCGCTGGTGCCGGCGCCCGCTCCGATGCGGGCAGATGTGGCACCCTCTGCGGGACTGCCTGTGCCGCCGCCTGCTGCCGCCGCCGCCGCTGCGGCATGGGCCGCAAAAGGCGTGTGGTACGCACGCTGCGCCTGAGCCGAGCCGGGCACGTGCCCAGGCTGCCCCGCCTGCTGCTGCTGCTGCTGAGCGTCGGCGGGCGCTGCGTGCTGCTGCGCCGAGTGCAGGCGGTTGGTCTGCACATTCTCCTCGCCCTCCTGCTGCTGCTGCTGCTGCCGCTGGGCGCTGGGCGGCGCTGCACCCATCGACCCCGCGTCCCCTGCCGGCAGCCCGCCGCGCAGCCCTGCCAGCATGGCAGCGCTGCGGCCGCTGCCAGCGGCGATGCCGCCATCCGGGGAAGGCTGCCAGGGCGAGGCATCTGCCAGCCTGCCTGCTGCTGCCGACGCCGTGCCGAAGCCTCCTGTCAGCGGCGTGGCAGACCCAGGCGTCTGGCCCACATCTCCATAGGCTGCCGCCGCTGCCGCCGCCGCTGCCACCTGCTGCTGCTGCTGCCAGGGGTACACCCAGGCCTGGCGGGCGGCCCCATCGTCTGCCTGCTCCTCTGGCTGCCGCCGCTGGATGTTCCACACCTTGAGGGAGGCGTCGTCGGCAGTGGTGGCAATCTGCAGCAGGGGAGGGGTGGCAGGCAGACCAGGAGGGTGAGAGCAGGTGGGGGGCAGGAAGGAGGGCGGCAATGGCGGGGCAGAGGTAAGCACGTGGGCAGCAGCAGCGCAGGTGTTGGAGGCACCAGAGGCTGATCCCAGCGGGATCATGCAAGGCAGCATCTGTCAGCTTTTGCGGCAACACAGCAGGAGTGCAGGAGCCAGCAGGATCCTGCCGAGCCCAGCAGCAGGGAGGCGCCTTCCGTGACAACCCCTGGGCTGGAATCGACTGTGTGCATTGACCTTTCCCCAGGGGGCATTCATACATACACATTACGTACGCCGCAAGCACCCATCAGCACCCCCTGGTGTGGCTTGCCTGGTGGAAGTCGGAGGGGCACCAGGCCACCGCCGTCACCTCGCCCTGGTGACCTGGCAGCACATAGGGGCTGGCGCCGTCGGGGGCATCCACCTGCGGGGCGGTAAGATGAGGCAGGAGGCACAGGAGGGGATGGTGAGGCGGACAGCAGTTGGTTGGCAGAGCACAGAAGCAACGCCTGACTGGTTGGCTTGCCAGGGCGTGGGCAGATCCGTCACCCGCCTCCAGGACTGATTGCGCCAGACCCGCACCCCATCACCCAACAGAAAGGCAAGGTGTTTTTCCTCTCACGCCGCCACTTCTCATGAGGTCAGACCACCCCGAACCTGCCAGATGTAGACGTTGCGGTCGGTCGAGCCGCTGATGATGTGGCTGCCGTCGGGGCTCCACGCGGCCTTGACATAGAAGGAGGCAACTGCAGGGGGAGGCCAGGGGGAGGCAAGGATGGGGAGAAAGCGGGGAGGCGGTGAGGGAGACGGAGGGAGGGCTGGGGCTACAGGAGGGGACTGCGCTCGCAGACTACTCAGGCGCCTGGCAAGGCTGCAAGGCTGCTTGCTTGTATCACGCCCGGACCCGCCCTGTAAGCTCACAGCCACATGAACCTGCAGCCACTCCCACCCCCACCCCCGCATGTACGCACCCGTGTGGCCGCCAAACCAGCGGGTTGGCCCGATCTGGGGGCGCAGCGGGTCGTAGATGAAGTGGTGGCCGCCCGTCAGGCTCACCAGCAGCTGGCTGCCTGCACTTGGGGACAGGGCAGGGAGACGGGGAGGCATGGCGTCAGTTTTGGTCAGGTGCGCTTGACAGCAGCGCACAGGGGTGGCATGGCTCGCTCATCAGCATGGAAGCAAGTGCTGCCGCAGGGCATCACAGCGCAGCAGGTCGATGCAGCAACGTGCACAGCCCAGCCAGCGGCAGACCAGCCCAGCCCAGCACGCAGCCCTGCGCACCTTGCGGGTGCAGGGTGAGGGAGGTGATGCCGTGCTGTTTCTGGCTGATGGGGGGCACCCCGGCATCGCACAGCCGCTCCAGCTCCAGCCCCGGCGCCGCCTCGCTGGCGGCAGCTGTCGCCTGCCGCAGATCCCAGAACTTGACCACACCGTCCACGCCTGCGGGGTTTGGGGACGGGAGGGTGGGGCTCAGAGAAGGGAGCTTGCATGAGAGGCGGCAGGCGGCAGGAACGGAGAGGGCAGCAGGGCAAAGCGTGAGCCAGTGCGGGCCGGTGGGTGCCCAGGACAGCAGCTGCAGAGCAGGTGCAGCGCGTGCAAGGCTTTCCAGCAACCACCCGGCACCCATATTCTCAACACACCCACGCCAACACCCGGGCCCACCTCCGGTGGCCAGCTGGTTGCCGTCCCCCTGCAGGAAGGTGAGGGAGGTGACGGAGGGGCGGGTGCGCCCCTGCAGCGGCGTGCGCCGCCGCTTCTGCTTGCCGCTGGGGGCGTGCGCGTCCTGCACAGGGGCGGGGCAGGCGGGAACGGCAGGCAGGGCTGTGAGGTGGGGCCCGCACCAAGGCTGGAGCAGGGCAGCGGGGAGATAGGTGCACTGTACAGTGATCTGGCACGTGCAAGGACGTTCCAGAGGTGCCCAATAACCACACTTCCCAGCTGTCCCCACCCCTCTACCTCTAGATAAGCAACCCACCTCTCCCCTTTCGCCCACCTGGATCTTGATGACGGGCGCGTGGAAGGACTCTCCAGAGGTGCCGTCCGGGCAGGAGGGTGCGCGCGAGTCCCACACCATCAGCGCACCGTCCCGCGCCCCCGACGCAAACACGGAGTGCGTGGCGGGCATGGGGCTGACGGTCTTGACGCTGCCAGAGTGGCCACGGAAGGAGGCGATGAGGTCGGCGTGGCCGGTGTCCCAGAGGGCCACCGTTTGGTCGCCGCTGGCAGTCAGCATCTGGGTGTCTCCCTGCCGAGGGAGGGGGAGGGGTGTGCAGGGTGCGGGGCAGGGTGAGGGCCAGTGGTAGAAGTGAGAGCGGCAGTGGCAGGGCTACAGGGTGAGATACTGGATGGTAGTTGGTGCACTGAAGCATGCACGGGCTGCGCCGGCGCGAGGGGGCGAGAGGCGGCCATCGGCACTTCCAACCTGCCCGGCTGCTTGCACCTGTCGCCAGCTGGCGGTACCCAGCCCCACGGAATGCTACAGCACTCTTGCCCACACCGTTGTGCTGGGCCCACTCCGCCTCCCCCGCAACCCTCTGCTTAGCACTCACGTTGCACCAGGCGATGTCGAAGACGGCGTTGCGGTGCGCCAGCCACTGCGCGCGGGGCTTGTTGGGCCCCCAGTCGTCCGACATCTCCGTGGGCAGCGGGCCGGCGGTATCCACGATCGACACATACCCCTCCTCATCCGCTATCGCCAGCAGCTTGCCGTCGTTGTACACCTGAGCAGGGAGAGGGTGGGGAGGGAGCTGGGATGTGGTGAGGGATCTGAGGATTGGGCGGGGCAAGCGGCGTGCGACGCTCAGCAAGCTCGCAAGCAGCGGCGTTTGAATGGGCGGCAGAAGGCAACGCGCCCCGCCTCCCCGCACCTTGCTGTACTCGGCCGCGAAGGCGGGGGTGCCCGTGAGGCCTGGGTTGTTCATCACTGTGCCTCCCTCGCAGCAGAACTCGGCCACAAAGGGGCGGTGGAGCACTGCAGGGGCGACCGCCGGCGGCGAGAGAGCTTCGAGCACATTGAACAGCGGCGTGCTCCCGACAGCTTATGGCGTGGTTCCAGCCACCCTTCGACCCTTGAAACCCCCTCCCAGCGCCCCCACCTGGCCCGCCGCGGAGCTGCCGCCCCAGCAAGTGCGAAGTCAAGTGCGAGCGCCCGTGCATGGTGGCCTGTGTGCGCTGCTGGCTCTCAGAAATTGAATGCAGGGCCTCCTCAGGCGACCCGGGCCCGCTGCGCCGCCCCCGCTCAAGGTGCCTCTATCGCGTGCACTCCACGGCGTTCTGAGAGCGCAGCTGGGAGGTTGGAGAAGGGCTTAGAGAAATGAGGTGCTGTGCTGCGGCAGTGTGGGCGAGCAGCTGCGCAAATAGGGCGCAAATAGCCGCCAGCAAGGCAGGTCGCAGCAGGTCGCATCAGGCGGCGTCAGGTCGAATTCAAGTGACCAAGAAGGCCAAGGAGGCAGGAGAGTTCAATTAGTCAGACCAAGAGCAGGGATTATCCTTGAATACAATTTCATCACCACATGGAAAGTGAGAAACCTGCAGCCAGTGGGCTGGCTCGGCGGCAGCTGCCGTCGGGCAGCTGCAAGCACCGGCAGCAGCGCCAGCGCTTCCCGCCTGCCTAGACCTCCATGCTCGAGTCAGTCACCTGTCCACGTTGCAACAAAGCCAGAGCCACCGCAACACCCAGCATTCCCCCACCAGCTCAACGCTGAGCCTGCAGCCTGCCGCTGAAGGCTGCCAGAGCCGTGGCACCCCTCTGCCTGTGTTCATGTGCAGGTCTGCATGTGGCGGGTGGTGACTACGCACGGCCGCGCATGCAGCTGCCTGTCCCCCTACACGCCAAACTCCAAGGCTGTAAACTCGGACTGCCTCTGGCTCTTGCGGCCGACCAGCGCTCCCTACGCAGGTGCGCGCACACACTCCACGTCGGCCGCCAGGGAGAGCAATGTAGGGTTGTTCCATCCTTCAGGGTCTGTCCTGTTCACTGGTCAGAAGCCACGGTGCAATGGAACCTACATATACAGAGTGCACACTGGCAGCAGACATGCGCAGCACAGGGAGGTCTGTCACACAGCGTCACTTGCCGCTGGCCGGTACGCTGTCGCCGCCGACGCTGCCGCCGACGCTGCCGCCGGCGTTGCACCTCCTGCTACCGCTGCCGCCGCCGCCGCTGCATGTCGTCCCGCCAGGGCGCTGTCGTACGCCCATATCTTGATGTCCCCGTCGCCATGCTGCCCCCCGCTGGCGATGAGCTGGCGGTCCATGGCTGCATCCACGCACAGCACGATGCCGCAGTGGCCGTCGCCGGGGGCGTCAGCGCTGGGGCGGCCGCGGAGAATGCCCGCAATCTTGGGGGGGGACAGTGGGGCAGGGTGGGAGCAGGGTAGGGAAGGCGTCAGTAAAACAAGTGTACTGGGCAGGCAGGAGGCAGAAGGCGCTGGGGTGGGCTGGGGTTGAGGCGTCACATGGTGGGGGGGCATGTGGAGGTTGTGCACTCAGGGAGCGGGCCGGGAGACACCGCGGCACGCACGCCCCCGGCCCCATCCTGCCCCAACCTGCCCCACGACCTTCACAGCCATAGTACGGCACAGCACAGCACAACATAGGCCCCACAGCACAGCACAGCACAGCACAGCACAGCCCACCTCCTTCTTGTGCAGGTCCCAGCAGTACACGTGGTGGTCCTCGCTGCCGCAGGCGACGTACCGCTGCTTGGGGTCAGGGCTGTGCACCACAAACGTGGCCTGCGGAGGAGGAGACAGGTGGAGGGCCAGAAGGGTGGGTAGGGCTTGTGGGGTGGGATGACGCAGTGGCCAAAGGCAGAGAGGCAGCCAGGCCAGCACCCACAGCGCAGCAACCACAGCGCTGGCCAGGTGCTGGGACGGGAGCACAGGCAGGCGGGGCCGGAGGAGGGCAAAGGTGAGCCAGCTGCACAGCACTGGCGGTCGGCGCATCCAAGATGGTGTGGTGCCAGCTGGCGGCGTGCGCCGCCTGCCTACCTGGCAGCAGCTGTGCCGGTTGACGTGCCCCCGGTACGTGCGCTTCACCTTGCGCTCCCCGGGGGCCCACAGCAGCAGCCGGCTGTCCAGAGTGACTGCAGGGAACCAATGTTGGGTTCAGGCGGGGTGGCGGCCGGGCGATGGTGATCGGGTGGGGCCAGGGCTCGCAACACACTCTCCTCTCGCACATCAGATGCCTTCAGACAAAGGTTGACTCTTCCATTATGACAACCACATGAGTATCAGGGAAAGGGAAAGGCACAGGCACGCCTCTGCCCCAGGGGACGCACCTGTGAGCAAGTACTGGCCATTGGGGGTGAACCGGACAGAGGCCAGCGCCGGGTTGGCGGCGTCGGTCAGGCTCGCCTGGCAGCGCCCTGTGCCCGTGTGCCACACCCGCCTGCAGGGGCAGAGGGGGGAGGGGCGGAGCGGCGGCATGAGCGGTGGGCGAGCATCCCATGCAGCTTCAGCAGCGGTGGCTCCAGCGGGCCGGCCGTCATTCCAGGCATCACTCAGTCAGCTCTTGCCCAGCATCTGCCATTGTGGCAGCGCTGGCGCCAGCCGCAGCCCAACTCAGCTCAGCAGCCAGCGCAGGGTCTGCGCGAGCACGAGTGCATGCGTGCTGCAGCACCAGCATGCGAGCACCCACCCATCCTTGTTCACAGCCAGCCAGCCAGCCGGAGCTCCCATGGCACCACCCCACAGTGCACCCCCGCAACCAGCCCCCTGCCCAACCAGGGTGATGGCACTCACGTGAGGCCGTCAAAGGAGCATGATGCGATGAGCTCCTTCAGCCCCGCCTCTCCGCTGAAGTGAACTCCCGACACTGGGTCCGAGTGCCCCGGGATGACCTTCACCGCCTTGCCATGCCGCACATCCCACACAATCACCACCTCGTCGAAGCCGCCGCTCACCTGCAGCGAGAGGGGCAAGGCGGGTGGGGGAGGGGCGGCGGGCACGGCAGGTGAAGGGCACGGCGGGGTGCTACCAGACAGGCAGGGAGGGAGGCAGGCTGTCCCACAAAGGCAGGCAGGCAGGCAGGCAGGCAGGCAGCGGCTGGCCCCTGCTTCGGGCCGACACAGCAGCGTGCCCAGGCAGGGAGGGTGCTGCCCCCACACGCACAACTGCACCGTGCGTGCCCGGCCCCCAGCCCTGCCCGCCATCCCTCGACCTCCGCTGCTCAACCACCGCTCCGCCCGGCGCCTCACCAGCAGGTTCCCACTGGAACTAAAGGCACAGCACACAGCGTAGTGTGTGTGCCCGTCATCCAGCACACGCAGGCAGGTGCCCTTCTCTGCGTCCCACACCCGCAGGGTGGTGTCGTCAGAGGCGGTGGCCAGGTAGAGGCCGTCGGGTGACCAGGCCACGTCTGCGGAAGGAGGGAGGGCAGCCCACTGATGGTGAAGCCGCCTGTTGTGAGCCTTCAAGAGCGAGCGGGGGAGGGGCGTTTGTTGTACTAAATAGCATGAGTGCAGCTGTGAATAATGGCATGTAGGTGCTGTGAAGGATAGCATGAGTGAGAGTGCATGGTGCAGGTGGCGCAGACACAGAGGCAGACCAGCCAAGATGTTGGCACTCCGACGGGCGTGGGCGCTGTGACAATGGTGTGTGGTGTTGTGTTGCATTTGCATTCACACACCCGCAGGCTGGCGCCCGCTCAGCCAGTGCATCACCCACCTGAGATGCCGCCAAGGTGGCCTTTGAGCCGATGCAGTAGCGCACCACTGGTTGTGTCCCAAATGGCGGCGGTGCCGTCGCTACCGCAGCTGGCCAGGCGACCTCCCGAGCGGTCGAACCGAACGCTGGTCACTGCCTTGCCGCCGTGTGCGTTGTGCAGGGAGTGCAGGAGGCGGTAGTCCATGTCCTGCAGGTCATCGCGCTCCCTGTAGCACCCAGGCAGCGAGGGCTGGCGGGGGCCCGGCTGTGCTGCTGCCTGCTGCTGCTCGGCTGCGGGCTGCCCGGCTGCCAGGCCCGCCACGCCATTTGCCGCCGCTGCTGCTGGTTCCTCATGTGCTGTTTCAGCCATCCTCAGACGGAGGACTGCAGCTAGGCAGGCGAGACGTAAAGCGACTGCTCAGTTGAGACGCACTGGGGGCGCTGGCAGTGCTTGGAATATAAGCGCATCGGTATGCAGTTCGCGGTGCCGGGCCACGGGCAATCCTGCGAGCCCTCTTGCCTTCTTCCGAGCGCTGACTTGGACTGGGGTTGTTTGCCATGAAGGACTCACATTTCGCCGCATTGATTGGTGCTAATGACATGCAGTAAAACGGCAATCATAATTACAACGGCCGTAGACCACCCGGCACTGGTGGCACGAGTTGCATTCAAGAAAACATTGTGATCGCGCCCACATTGCGCGCCACTCCCTCCCGTCATGAGTGCCGATGCGGAGGTGCCGCATAACTGCAGCCTGCGGCATGTGGAGGAGGCGGGGGAGCTGAACCACCTCGTGGAGCGGGTCGCTGAGAGCGAGGGGGAGCAGGCGGCGGCCGTCTTTCCCCGCTTCTCACAGATCGTGAGTGAGGGATGCATACCGTGCGGCGCAGCCAGGGGGGCTCTTGAACAGTGCCGCCCTGCCAGTGGCGGCGCTCCCGCCTGCCTCCCGCCTGGCCCTGCCTGCCTCCCACCATGGCCCTCCTCACGCCCTCATCTTGCCCACCGCTTACCCACGATTCTCCAGGTGGGCAAGTACCAAGAGCAGCCGCAGCTGCTGGACCCCCTGCTGGAGGGCGTGGTCGAGCCACTGACCACACTGCTGCGCGCCGCCGCCGCCGACCCGCACTCCGCCGACCTGCGCCGTGTGCGTGATATCTCCCGCCTGCTCTGGCAGCTCTCTGTGGTCAGGTGGGTGCCGATCGGTTGTCTGATGGCGGGTATCGATTACCCGTGGGTGCTGCTGTCATGCTTTGTAGCATTCCACTTGGCTGTGTTCCTGGCAGCCCCACGCGCTGCGCTCCCTCTGCCTACCCTGCCTGGCGCTCCACACCCCAAAACTGAGCTGCCCGCCTGTGCCTACTCCTGCCCGCCCTTGAACCACTGCTGCAGAGGCTACAAGACAGTGCTGCGCTTCTTCCCCAATGATGTGGCCAGCTTTGAGCCTGTGGTCAGCCTGCTGGTGCACATTGACGCAGCACAGCGTGCGCTGGAGAGCGGCAGCAGCGTGGCCACTGGTGCCAGCAGCAGCAGTGGCGGCGGCGGCGGGCAGGGCCCTGGCGGGGCGGCGCTTCGGCTGGAGGACGGGCAGGGGCTGTGGGAGGCGCAGGCAAGTGTGGCGTGGTTGGTCTGATGGTGGGGTGTGGCGGGCGTTGGTTTTGGATGAAGGCGGTGCCCGGGCAGCAACCACAGCAACCACCACTTTTACCGCACACAGTGCAAAGGACGCCTTGGCATGCGGCATCTGACCTCAGCTATCTCCCGCCAGTACACCTGCCGCCGCACTTCCACTGCCTGGCTGCTGGTGCAACCCTGGGCCCACTTGTGCGCTGCCTCGCACCCTCACCCGCCCTCACCCGCCCTCACCCGTGCTTGCCCGCAGTACGTGCTGCTGCTGTGGCTCTCCATGCTGGTCCTCATCCCATTTGACATTGCCATCGTGGACTCCTCACTAGCGGCGGGGGATGATGGGGCAGGGGCAGGGCCCACAGCAGCAGCAGCAGCAGCAGCAGCAGCAGCGGCGGGGGACACGGCAGACCCGGCGCCGCTGCCGCTGCCCCCCGGCTTCCCGCCCGTGGCCGCCACCATTGTGGGCCTGTGCCAACGCTACCTGGCCAGCCCGGGCAGCACGCGTGAGATGGCTGCTGTGGTGCTGGGCCGCCTGCTGACGAGGCCTGACATGGCACCAGCGCTGGCTGCCTTCCTCGACTGGGGCTGCCAGGCGCTGGCCACACGAGACAGCCAGCGCGCCTCATTCCTGGTGCCAGGTGCGGCTGGGCTGAGCGTTGGCGGCTTGTGAAAGCCATGCAGCCTGGTGCTTGGGGCGTGGCAGCTGCCGTCATTGCACTCCGCACTCACTGCCGCCGCTGCTGCTCGCCTTTCTCCTGCTCCTGTGCGCTCCTCATCTGCCGCCTGATCCCCTCTGCCTCTGCAGGCACGGCGCTGGCGTTTGCCACGCTGTTCAAGCTGGGCCAGCGCTCCGCCCTGCTGGCGCCAGCCGCGCAGGTCTTCCCCCACGCGGTGCAGCTGCTGGGCAGCCAGCTGGCGGCCACCAACGCGCTCGCCAGGCAAGCGCTGCGCCGCCACTGCCAGCTGCTGAGTGATTGCTGGTCGGACGCAGCTGGCATCCCAGCCACGCAAGCCTTGGAATGCAAAAGAATCTCCAGAACCACCGTGCCTCTTGTACCCAGGCTGACCCCTTGGCATGCTGCCTGTCCATCTGCCCAGCCGTCAACCCCCATTACCTGCTGTCTCCGCCACCCCCGCCATGGCAGGAAAGCCGGCTGCGAGCCCTTGCATCGTATCGGCTGGTTGTTCCTCAAACACGCTCCTCACTCTCTCCCTTCCCCTGCCCCCATGCCCCTTGCCACCACCACCACCCTGCAGGAAGCTGGCTGTGAAGCTGGTGCAGCGCATCGGACTCGTGTTCCTGCGCCCCCGGGTGGCCGCCTGGCGTTACCAAAAGGGGCTGAAGAGCAGCATAGCCGCCAACCTAGGCGGCACCAAGGACGGCAGCGGCGGCGGTGGGATGGGGGGCGGCGCTGCCAGCACGGCGGCGCAGGAGGCGCAGCGTCTGGCGGCTGCGGCAGCTGCTGCCACAGAGGCAGAGGCAGAGGAGGATGTGGAGCACGCGGAGCAGCTGGAAGGTGGGGTGATGTCATGCTGCGTGCGTGTGTGTGCTATGCGTTGCGCTGCGCTGCGCTGTGCTGCGCTGTGCTGGAGCTTGCACCCGATGCCACTGTGCTGCTTATGTGATTGCACCCCTGGCCTGCTGGCAATGCTCACCTGAACCTGCACATTCTCTCCAGCCTGACCTGCCCTTCTCTATTCACAGTCACATCCTTTCCACCCACGCTCCGCCTCCTTTCGTTGCCTTGTGTGGACTCCGCCCATGCAAGCTTGTTCAGACGTGGTGCAGGCGCTGCAGCTGCATACTGCGCTCCCGCTGTCCCGGGTCATCAAGTCACTGCTGACTGGGCTGTCCGACCATGGCACCTTACCTGCTCCCCTTCCTTGCACCGGTGTTGCTCCCTGGCAGGCGTGATCGAGGCACTTCTGACGGGGCTGTCCGACCGGGACACAGTGGTGCGCTGGTCAGCGGCCAAGGGTGTGGGCCGCGTGACGGGGCGCCTGCCTCGCGACCTGGCTGACGATGTCGTGGCCTCCCTGCTGGACTCCTTCTTCACACCAGGTGCATTCAAATCGGACAGGTGGTGCTGAATTGGGGTGTCTTAGTGGAAGGGTGGGTGGCCTGGGCACCCAACAGAGGTGGGGTGGGTGGGCAGGGCCTGGTTGACGTCGCGGTGGGTTGGCTGCTGGACTCTTTCTCGCACCAGCCAGGTGTGCTGGGTGGGATGATCAGCCGACGGGAGTTGTGTTGTGCAGTGGGCCGGTGAGCAGGGTGCCTGATTGGTGGCAAGCACGCATGTGACGTTGCCCCCTCCTGCCTGTACGTGCACCCCGCTGCCTACAGGCGCCAGCGACACCGCCTGGCACGGCGGCTGCATGGGGCTGGCTGAGCTGGCGCGCCGCGGCCTGCTGCTGCCGGAGCGCCTGCCGGTGGTGTCTCCGCTGGTGGTGCAGGCGCTCGAGTATGACGTGCGCCGGGGCCCCTGCAGGTAGGCAGGCCTGCGGGCGGGCAGGCGGGCGGAGCGGCTGACGTGCCAGGAGGGTGAAACCTGCAGCCTGGATGGTGGTTCGTGCCTGCCACTGCCGGGCGAAAAGCACTGGGCTGGCACCTGGGAAGCACAGCATGCCCAGCTGGCGGAGCCCACCGGCCCACCCCTGCGCCTCCCCTGCCTGCTTGTCTGCCCTACCCTGTGCAGCGTGGGCGCTCACGTGCGTGACGCTGCGGCCTACGTGTGCTGGGCCTTTGCTCGTGCCTACTCGCCAGAGGCTCTGGGGGCCACAGGTGCGTGATGCGCCAGCTCAGCAGGGCGTGGACAGCCTTCAATGCACCCAGATGCAGCCCGCCACCACTCGTTGCGGCTTCAGCTTGCTACTCCATGCTCTCGGAACAAGTCAGCCACCATGCCGCCCTGCACGCATGCCACCACACACCTGCAAACGCTCTTTCCTTGGCCCGCTCCCTGCCCACCCTCCCCCCGCCCCGCCGGCAGTGTCTGAGCTGGCGCCAGCCCTGATCACCATGGCCTGCTACGACAGGGAGGTCAACTGCCGGCGGGCTGCCGCCGCCGCCTTCCAGGTACGTGGCATGGAGTGTTGGGCTGGGCAGGGTCGGGGGGATGGGGATCCCCCGGGTGTGGTGCGCAGGGGGTGAGGTGCAGGTTTAGGGGTTAACAGTTGCAGGCTGAGTGGTGATTGGGTGGCATGCTACCCCAACCCCCATGGCTGCCCTGGGATACTCTCAGCACCGTGTCCCACCTGTGCCCCTGCCCCCGCGCCTGCCCCGCAGGAGTGCGTGGGCCGCCTGGGCTCCTTCCCCCACGGCATCGACATCCTCACCGCGGCAGACTACTTCACCGTCAGCGTGCGCCAGCATGTGAGCGGGCACTGCTTCAGGGGCCTGTGGGACGGGGTGGGGGCAAACAAAGGGGTGCATGCCTCGGGTGTGCACAAGGATTTGGGTGGGCTAGGGGAAGAATGCTATAGAACCTGTATCCACGTGTCCGTCGCAGTCAATCCGTGGCGTGCTGGTCTCCCCCGCCCACCCCTCCCTCCGCTCCCTCCCTCGGCTACCCTTACCTCCCTCCCCCGCAGTCCTACCTGTCTGTCGCCGCCTACGTGGCCGGCTTCCCCCAGTACTTTGAACCCCTGGCCTGGCACCTGCTGCGCTCCAAGCTGCGGCACTGGGAGAAGGGCCTGCGCGAGCTGGCGGCGCAGGCGCTGGCAGGTGGGCGGGACGCGAAGGGCGGGGCTGGCGGGGCTGGCTGAGGGAGTACTCTGTGTAGGCAGGCAAGGTGCTTACGCGAGGCGGCTGTGGGTGACGACTATGGAGCGCCTCGCCCCGGCACACCCGCTACCCGTCCAGACCTGGCCTCTGCACCCAACACGACTCCCTCTCTCCCCTGCCCCGCAGCGCTGGTGCCGCACCGCCCCGCTTTCTTCCTGGACACCGCGCTGCCCTTCCTGCTGCCCCTGTGCACCGACCCCGTGCTGGAGGCGCGGCACGGGGCAGTGGCCGCCCTGGCTGAGCTGCTGCCGGCACTCAGGTGAGAGAAGAAGGAGGAGGAGAAGAGGAGGCTTGCGCCTGGGAAACACCTTGGCAAGTGTCAGCCACTGGCTTGTGCACCGCAGGAGGGCCTGCTTTGCTGGCTTGCATGGGCCGTGCATGCAACCTGGAGGGAGGGTGCACTCCTGCCTGTTACACTGCGTGCCGACACACTCACCTCTTGCTGGTGCTGTGCAGGCTGGCGGGAGCGGAGCTGTCGGCAGCGCTGGCGGGGGCGGCTGCCGAGGTCATCCCTTTGATTGAGGCGGGCCGCCTGACGCGCGGCAAGGGCGGGGAGATCATGCGCAGCGCTCTATGCCGGCTGGTGCAGACCACCGCCGCCGCTGGGCTTCCGCTGAGTGGGGCGCAGCAGCAGTGCCTGCTGGGGCAGGTGCGTGAGAACCTGCGGCACCCGGCGCCCGACATACAGGCAGCCGCGGCGGCTGCGCTGGCATCCTTTGCGGCGCACTACCTGCCGCACGCTGCAGCGGAGGCGCAGCACGCGCTGGTGCACCAGTTTGTTGCTTCCCTGCGGGAGGCCGGCAGCGTGTCGGCACGGCGCGGCGGCGCCCTGGCGCTGGGCGCGCTGCCCCGCTGGCTGCTGCAGCCTCAGCAGGGCGCCGTGCTGCGTGCTCTGGCAGCAGCCAGCGTCCCAGAGGAGGTGTCAGAGGAGCGGGATGCAGAGAGCCGGGTGAATGCGGTCAAGGCGCTGGCGCAGGTGGCGCTGACGCTGCTGGGGCAGGCACAGGCGGGCGGCAGCGGCGCCCCCGGAAGCAGCGCGGTCGGCAGCACAGGCGGCAGCGCGAGCGATAGCAGTAGCACGGCGGCCAACGGCGGCAGCGGCGGCTTGCCAGGCCTGCCTGCCGAGGCGCTGCGGTGGGTGTGCAGCGATGTGGTGGAGCCGCTGCTGGGGGCGCTGGGCGACTATAGCGTGGACAACAGGCAAGCCTGGGTGGGTGGGTGTGCAATGCAGGGCAAGGCAAGGCGGACCTGGTGTGCAGGGGGACCCGCAGGTGCGGAGCTTGGCTGTGCGCTGGTCTGGCTTCTGTGCGTGCGTCCTTGTGTGTATCTTCGTTCCTGCTTGGGGCCAAGGACTGCTGCCTTGGGCAATTGTGGGGGCGCTGCGAGCATCAGCATAGCCCAGGGTTGCCTCGCTGGGTCGCCTGCTGCTGATGCCTGCGCGACGCCAACTCGTTCTCTGCACCATACCTGCAGGGGCGACGTGGGCAGCTGGGTGCGCGAGGCGGGCATGGAGGGCCTGGCGGGCCTGCTGCCCCTGCTGCTGCCGGCGGCGCAACACCAGCCAGAGCAGCGGGAGAGGCTGCTGGGTCTGGCCCACCATGCCATGCTTGGCATGCTGCGGCAGGCAGTGGAGCGCATCGCACGCATGCGCGAGGCCGCGGCGGCCTGCCTGCAGCGTCTGCTGCCGTCGGCGCAGGCGGCGGGGGTGCCGCTGGCGGCCGAGCTTGCGGCAGCGATGGGCGAGCGGGCGGTGGAGGAGTTTGAAACCTTGGAAGCTCTGCCTGCGCTGGCTGCCCTGCTGGTGCATCCTCCCCTGCAGCAGGCGCTGCTGGACGGCCTGACGTTCAGCATTGGCGGGCTGGACAGCCAGCTGGCTACGGCGACAGGCAATGCTCTGGCGGATGCGGTGCTGGAGCAGCTGGGAGAGGAGGAGGCACCCCTGGGCGAGCTGGGCGGGAACCTGGTGGCGGTGTGGCGCCGCCAGCACCGCGGCGGCCGCATGTGCACGCCGCTGCTGCTGACGGCAGACCTGCTGCTCAGCCGCACGGCACTGAGGGACCTGCAGCCGCCATCCTCCGACTTCCCACAGCAGGTGGGGGAAGCGCGGTGTGCTGTTTGGATGCAGGGTCTGGCTTGCACTGGCATGACTTGTATTTGCAGCAGGCCAGCAAATGTTCCAACGTGACGGCCAGCTGTTAAGCCACAGCATCGCACCCCGCCCTCCCACAAGATTCCCTTTGCATCTGCTCGTCTGACTTTACCCGCTCTCTGCACTATGAATCTCCCATGCCTGCCCTCCCACAGCTGCTGGAGCTGGTGAGGGAGGAGGTCAAGGGGTGCACCGACGTGCCGCGGCTGCACGCTGCGGCCGGCGTGCTGTGCCAGCTGGCGGGCGGGGAGGAGCCCGTGCGCAGCGGCGCCCTGCGCTCGGCGCTGCTGATGCTGGGCAACCGATACCCCAAGGTGAGGCAGTATGGGGGACCAGTTATAGCCTGGCGAACAGCTTGTGTTTGGACGGAAGCATCCTGCTATGAGGCCATGCCGCAACACAATGCCGCGCAACCCCTCCCCTGTGCCAACCATCCCTCTGCACTGCCTTGCGACCCCCGTTGTGCAGGTGCGGCGCTACGCAGCGGAGCAGGTGTACACGATGCTGCTCACCCTGGATCCGGCAGAGGACGGCAGCCAGGATGTGGATGCAGCTGCAGAGGTGGTCAGCGCCACGCCGTGGGACGGCCCCCTGGCGGCGGTGCGGCCTGCCAGAGCCGAGGTGTTCCGCCTCCTGGGGCTGCCCGAGCCGGTCCCTGTTGCCACCGCCGCGGGTGCGGCTGCCACCAGCAATGGTGCGTCAGAGGCGGCAGAGGCGGCAGCACAGGCAGCCTCAGGGGCAGGGGACGAGAATGCCAGCTACCAGGCCCTGCTCACGCACGCGCTGCGGGGCATGTGATGAACAAACCCTGTGCAGCGCCACTTCTGAGCTCCAAATCACACCTGTAACCGTGCTGCACACCTACTGCCAACAGCTTGCTAGGGAAATAGCAGACCTTGCTGGCTGGTGATCCAAGTCCCCATTACAGTGTACTAAAGTCCAAGAAGTCACGTCCGTTAGGTCAGTCATGTCAAGATCAGTCAAAGCTCAGGTCCATGCTGGCGTTGCACCAGCACCCTCTACTTGCTGGAAGAGAAAGCGCCCCGTAGGTTCTTGGCCAGCCCCCCAAACCGCCAGCGCCGGCTGGGTGCCGCAGATGAGGCAGCTGTCCCAACGGCTGCCTCCTGGGCAGCCTGCCCTACGCTGGCGCTACTGCCATGTGCAGCGCTGCCTGTCGCCCCACTGTTTCGGAGGCCGCCGGCGGTGCTGCTAGTGCTGCTGCTGTTGGTGCCGCTGCTGTCAGCACCGCTGGATCCGCCAGCCACCATGTCAGCAAGGTCCCAAATGAGTGCCCCATCAGCTTCTGGGGCCCGAGGGGAGGCAAAGGGCGAGTCGGGGTCGGCATCAGCCCGCATGGCACGTGCGTAGGCAGACCACACAGTGAACACCTCCTGCAGAGTGGAAGAAGTGGTGAGATGGTGTGAGGCATCGGAGTCGGGATGCCAGGTTCCGAAGGCGAGAACAAAACCCCAGGAAAGGAGCTCCCTTTCAGAGGTGGTGGGCGGCAGAGCTGAGCATGAACCAGGGGAGCCAGGGTTACCAACAGCAGGAGAGATAAGGGCCGGCAGGCAAGGTCCAGCACCTCACCTGCAGCACCGCATCCCGCTTGCGTGCAGCAAACTCCTTGGCACGGGCCTGCTGCTGCCTGCCGTGCTCCACCGACGCACGCCAGCGCTTCCAACAGTGCGCTGCCAGCACCTCGGTGCCGGCGCTGCCATCAAGGCGGCTCAGCAGGGAGCCCAGCCGCTGGCGCCGCTGGCTCTGCAGGTCCATCCAGCACACCCACTGCCGACAGGCCGACGCCAGCTGCCAGCTGCGGGCGAACGAGTCTGCCAGTGCGGCCTTGCGCTGCTGCTCCTCCTCCAGCACAGCACGCCACGTGGACAGAGCGCGGCGCTGCAGGGCTGCCGCGTGGTGTTGGCGGGCCAGCGCCGTGTGCTGTTGCTTTGCTGCCTGCAGATGCACACCAGGGGGTCAGCAGGCAGCAGGTAACCTTGCAGGTGTGGGTTAACGTGCAGGGCACTATCTCCCAACACCGCAAGTGCCGCCCACCTGTGACCGGCAGTGCGCTACCCAGCGGGTGAACGCCAAGTGCAGGCTGCCTTGCAGGCGCAGCGCCAGGTGCTCCTGCACGCGCTGCGACACGTGGGAGCGTGCCCGCCACGCTGCAAAGGCCGCCACCACCAGCTCCTTCCTGCAAGACCACAGCATCAGGGTGTTGCATGCAGTTATGCTTGGCATGCAGCAGACGACGTCCAGCTCATATCTCTGTCTCCAATGACGGTGCGCCTCATGTAGCAGGTGTGCTCTCAGCAATGCCCTCGCCTCCTCCTTTCAATTTCAATCACCTCACCCATCCAATCACACACCCTGCTCCGTCTAAATTAGTCCACGCCCATTCCATGTCACCCACCCACCTGCGCTGCCGGATGATGACATCGCCAATGCGGACCGCCTCCCGCACCGCCTGCTGCTTGCGGGCAAAGGCGGCGCGCTTCAGCGCCATGCCGGCTGCCTCGGCGCGCCAGGCGGTGAAGGTGCGTGCCAGCAGGCCGTTGGTGAGGTTGTTCACGGCGTGGCGCAGCACCTCACGCTTGCCCTGCAAGGATGGAATGGGAGAGAGTTGGGTTGATTCAAAGTGCAGTGTGGCGTTGCTGAATTTGAGCTACAAGTCAAAGCAGCAAATCGGGCCCAGAATTGGCAGCAGCAAGAGTTCAGGGTGTCAACCAGCGTGCGCACCTTGACCTCTGCCGTGTTCTCGGCCCACGCGGCAAACGCCATGGCGCAGTAGTTGTGGCGCAGGAAGCGGCGCACTTTTGCCGCACGCCGCCACTCCAGCAGCGCTGCTGCCAACCGCCGAGATGCAGACACCCCCTGCAGGTGCCGCTGCTTCACAGCCAGCCGCTGCTGGTAGGCCGCACGCTCCTGCCAGGCTGTCAGGCAGCGCTGCAGCATGCCCATCTTGAACTGCTGGCAGGCGGCGCGCTTGCGCCGCTGGCGCTGGTGGTGCAGGGCCCAGGCCTTCCAGGCCTTCTGACGAGTGCTGCCAAAAGCCCAGGCAGCTGCCTTCTGCAGCCGCTGCCGCTTCTGCTGCGCCAGCTGCGCGGCCGCCCGCCAACGGGCAAACCACCGTTGCAGCGCTCGCGGCGCCAGCTGCGAAGCTGCTGCAGCGGCCCTGCTGTCCTCGGTGGCCTCCTGCCAGGTCGTGAAGGCCTCACGCAGCTGCCTCTGCCGAATGGCTGCCAGGCAGCGAAGCGCTACCGCCTGCTTGCGTGCCACGACGCGCCAGGCCGCTGTGCAGCGGGCCAGCTGACGGAGGTGCAGCGCCGCCGTAGCACTGCTTTGAATGTCTGCCAGGCGGCGCTTCTCAGCCGCACTCTGGCGCCAGCAGCTGAAGCTGTCAGCCAGGCGCCGCCCTCCCAGCCGCTGAATGGCATGCTCTGCCAGCTGTCGCCTGTACAGCTTGGCACATGCCATCTCCCGCCACTGACCAAATGCTTGGCTAAGCTGGCGCTTTGCCAGCCGTCCCACGGCCTGTTGGAGCAGCAGCCGGCAGCGCCGGCTTTCCACAGCCGCCGCCTTCCAGCCGGCCAGGCAGGCGCCCAGGCTGCGCTGCACCCTGCCACCCAGAGCCCGCTGCACCAGCAGAGTCGCAGCATGCTTGCGGCGCATTCGCTCAGCCCAGCCATTGAAGGCTGCCCACACAGTGCGCAGCCTGAGGCCGCCCACCAGCAGAGCAGCACGCCGACGCAGCTCTGTGCCCTCCTCCACACGTGCCCTCCACCCTCGGAAGGCCTCTGCTTGCTTGCGCTGCACCATCTGCCTGACCACCATCTGTGCCTTGAATTTGAGGCCGTGCCAACGCAGCACCTCCTCCCAGGCCAGGTATGCCTGTGGCAAGCAGAGCAAGGGAAGTGGGAGGCACACTTCTGGCGTGAAGAGTGGGTAGCGTCGCTTGCTTCATGGCACTCTGAAAGTGCATCATACATCAGAAACCCATGCAGCACTGGGGCCTTCCACCGTCTTCCGCTCTCCCTGCCTAGTGTATTGCCCCATGTGCCCATAACCACCTGGCCCCCCACCCACCTTGAGCAGGAGGTGCGAGTCGCAGTGCCTGGCAGCGGCCACCTCTGCCCGGCCCTCAGCCACATTGCTGCGCCAGGTGTCAAAGGCGCGGCGCTGCACGCTGCCGGCAAAGTAGCCGGCTGCGCGCAGGGCCAGCTGGCGCTCGGCATGCAGCGCAGCAGCCGTCTCCCGCCAGGCCGCCAGCGCTGCAGCCATCCTGACATGCTGCATGCGCTGCAGCACAGCCATGGCCCTGCCCAGCTGTGCACGCCGGGCAGCTGTCCACTCCCTCCAAGCGTTCCAAGCAGAGCCAAGGCAGCGCTGGTGCAGGCGCATCGCTGCAGCAGTCAACACCAGACGACGGCGCCGCTGCAGCAGTGTCTCCTGCCGCCAGGTCTCAAACACCTGCCAAGGGAGGGGGCGAAGGGGCGGCATGTTCAATCTGACCTAGTTTTGCTGGGAGGGAACGTGAGAGAGAGCAAGCACAGCCGGGGAGGGCGACCACAGCACAAGTGAGCTGAGCCGACCAGGCGTTCACGAGGCCGTTCAAACCAGTGCTTCGACAGTCTGCTGTGCAAAACCCGCAGCACCCACCTGCTGCGTCGTCCTGGCAACGTGTCGCACTGCAGCAAGGCTGCCGATCGCATGCAGCCTGGCTGACAAGCGCGCCGCCTCGTGCCAGGCCCGCAAGTACCAGCACAGCCGGCGCTGCTGGAAGCTGCGTGTGGCCTGGCGCAGGTACCGCTGCCGGGCAGTCCACCAACGCCACATCATCATCACATGCTGCTGCCGTCCAGCAGCAGTCCTGGCCACCAGGCTCTGCATGGCGCCTCGCAGCACGGCCTGCCGCTGGGCAGTTGCCTGCCAAGCGCCAAAGAGCAGCGCCAGCCTGCCATCAAGGGAGCGACGGGCCCGCAAGTGAGGCAGGTTGACGCCACCGCCTGCACAAGCATGAGCACCTCAAACGGACTGCTTACTCTCCGTGCTCACCTGAAGCCCTGCATGTGCCCCACCATTTGATACTCGTGAGCGCGCTCTGCCCGCCGGCGCAGCATGTTGGCGCTCAGCGCCAGCAGAGCGCAGCGCTGCAGGCGGTGGCTGTAGGCACCCTCCGCCACTGCGCTGCCCTGCCGGTGCTGCCTGGTCTCGGCCACCCAGCTGCGCCAGCGCTGCCAGGCCTGCGCCAGGGACCTGCCAGCCCACAGGTCCACTGCCTTCTGCAGCTTGGCTGCCTCGGCTTGACGGTGCTGCACAGAACTGCGCCAGGAGAGCCAGGCGCGGCGCTGGCAGGCGTGCGTGAAGACGGAGGCTGCCATGCGCAGCTGCCGCTGCTTGTGGGCGTGGTACCTGTGCAGCAGTGGGTGCATGAGGCAGCATGGTCGCAGGACGACAGGGACACTGCACGCGGATGGACACCCGATGCATCCTTCTTGCCACTCGCCACACATGTGCATGCACAGGCATGAAAGGGTTCCATAGACAACACCAACAGTGCCACTGAAGCCAGGCTCTCAGCTCCTTGCCCCATTCACTCCCCAAGCCTCCCGCTCACCTCAGAATGCCAAAGCAGCGGCGTGCCAGCGAGAAGTAGAGGTGCTTGTAGGCGCGCAGCACCTGGGAGCGCAGATGGCGCTGGGTGGCAGCCACTGCATGCCAATCGCTAAAGACGTGCATCTGCAGGGCCAAGTCGTGCCGGCCCTGCAAGCCAAACACCAGCCGCTTGGGTGTGGCCCGCCCACGAGCCTCAGCCTCCGCCACCTGCTGCAACGCCCAGCGCTGCTCGGTGCCTTCGGCTGCAGCCTTACGCCAGCCCGCAAACGCCCACTGCTGAGTGCCCAGCAGGGAGCGGCGCATGAGGGCGCGGGCGCGCTGCATGCAGGCCACGCGTTCACGCCAGCTGTGCAGCGCCGCCGCCATGGCGTAGTGCTGCACGTGGCGCAGCACCTGCCTCAGCCGACGGCAGCGCTCTGCGTGCTGTCGCCAGCTGGCCAAGGCTCCGGCCAACAGCTGGTTTTGCAGCCGCAGCACCACACGGCGCCCATGCTCTGCCGCGCAGGAGGCGGCCTCCTTGCTTGCCACGACGCGCTCCCGCCAGCACGCAAAGGCAGCTGCCAGCTGGCGGTTGAGCAGGCGTGCCAGGCAGGCGTGGGCGAGGGGCTTGAGGTCCAGCGGGCGCCGGAAGGCCGCCAGACAGGCGCGCAGCAGCTTGCGCTGGTAGTGGGCATCTGCCAGGTGCTTGGCCTGCCTGCAGCATGGGCCAGGAACAAGTGGCGGGTCACTGAAGTGCAAGCCTGCAAGTCTACGCCACCAAACTCTGCGAACAACAGCACTGCCATGGGGCGTGATCGATACCAGCAGCCAGGCAGGGGGCGGCGCGCTAGCCTGTGTTGCGAGTAGGCGCGCCACTGGTTGAGGGCTGCCAGCTGCTGGCGGTTGAGCAGCTTGCGCAGGCAGGAGGCCACCTTGTCCCGCTGCCGGGCCTGGTGGATCACCCTGTCACGCCACTGCAGGGGGGTCAATCAGTAGGGAGGGGGTGCATGAGAGTCACCCTGGCTGAAGGGCAACCACATTGACTCCAGCTCCCGGCTGCTAGCTCTGCTTCCAATGCCTGAGAATATGCTTGTATTCCACTCGCACCCAGCCTACCTGGGCAAAGGCCGCTGACAGGGCACCGCGCAGCCACCACTGTACCGCGTTCTGCAGCTTGGCCCCATGCTCGTGCTGCTCCTCAACATACCACCGCCAGGTGGCCAACGCCTTGGCCTGGCTGGACTGCGTGAAGCGGAGCAGCGCACGCCGCTGCGCCTGCTGCTGTGCAACCGAGTCTTGCCAGCTCTGGAAAGCAGCAGCCAGTGTAGCGTGCGCCCAGCGCCCCACAGCAAGCTCCAGATGCTGCGCTTTGAGCTGCCGTGCCTCCTGAGCTGCTCTCCAGGCTGCAGGACAGTGTGGGCGGTGAGGCATGTGGATTCAATAGAACGCATGCAGGCAGGAGAACTACCACTGACGCAAGCAGGCAGCGGCTACACTAGCATGCCTGCAGTCACGAGCTAGCGCCAGCACGAAAAACGCTAACCTCACATCCAGACCACCTGTGCACGCCTACCAGCCTCGTACCTTGAAAGGCGCCCGCCAGAGTCTGGTTCTGCCAGCGCTGCAAGGCAGCCGCCAGAGTGGTCGCCAGCTGGGCGCGGCGTGCTGCTGCGCTGCGCCAGGAAGCGAACGCCTTGGACAGCTGGCGCTGCATGAGGCGGGCCAGCACAGCCTTCACATGCTGCCTAAAGGCATGGTGTGCCCGCCACCCAGCCCAAGCTGCCTGCAGGTGGACTCGCTGCCACAGGCATACCGCTGCCTGCAGGCGCTGCCGCTTGTGCTGCTGCCAGGCAAAGGCCGCCCGCCAGGCCGCCCAGCCTGCCCGCAGCCGGCTGCTCTGCCAGAGACGCACGGCCGCATCCAGTTGCTGCCTGCGTGCCTGTTGCTCTGCCACGCTGTCACGCCAGCCATGCCAGGCAGCCCGCAAGGCGCCGCCCTGCCACAGACGCACAGCCGCTGCCATGTGTTCCTTCTTAACCCGTCGCTGCTCCACACACTGGCGCCATGACTGCCAGCCAGCGCGCAGAGTGGCGCTTTTCCACAGCTGCACCGCCGCTGCCAGCTGCTCCTTCTTGGCCCGCTGCAGCTCGGCGTGTCGACGCCACGAGTCCCAGGCTGCCTGCAGGGCGGCCTGCTTCCATCTGCCCACTGCCAGCGCCAGCCCGCTGGCCTTGCGCTGCTTCTCTGCAACACGCTCCTGCCAGCTGTGGAAGGCACACGACAGCTCGCGGTTGCGCAACCGTGCAGCTGCTGCTGCCACCACGCTGCGCTGGTACTGCTGCCGTTCGGCAGCCACCCGCCAGGCTGCACAGGGAAGCATCGGATGCAGGGACGGGGAGCCCGGTGACGCTACTTAAATATGAATGCAGGTGCACACCCACAGCTTCACACTCCCACCAAGTGTGCCGCTCTGTGCATGCAGCATCGGCCTGATATCCCTGCTTCCCTTCCCATCTGCCAGTCACCTGAAAAGGCGGCTGCCATGTTCCCGTTGCGCCAGCGGGCCACCACCACGTCCATTGTGCTTGCCAAGTGCTTGCGGTAGGCGCGGTGCTCCCGCCAGCTCTGCAGGAGGCAAGGAACACAGGCACCGAGAGGAGGTTCCCTCAGACTCTTTCTCGAATAAACCGGGCAAGGCGTGCCTGGCCACCACAGCTTTGCAGTGAGCCGCAAGCCTGGCTGGGCAAGTTGGCACCCACCTGGAAGGCCTTCACCATGGTCTGGCTTGTGAAGAACATGGTTGCCTTGTGCACAGCCTTGGTCTTCCACACCTGCATGAAGTCAACAACAGCAGGGGCAGATCAGATGCATGCCGCACCATCTTCCCTAAGTGTGCGTCACCTTGTGAACAACGGTTGTGCTGCTCCAAGATACCTGCCTCCGCACCCCTGGCACACTCAGCGTTCAGCAGCCGGATCATGCACTTGCCTGATAGCGCCAGGTGTTGAGAGCGGACGCAAGGGTGGCATGCAGCCAGTGCACCACCGCCTGCTCCAGCCGGCCCGCCAGCTGCCGCTGTTCCCTCGTCTGCTCTGCCCATGCCAGGAAGGCTTCTGACAGCAGCGGCTGGTGCCAGCGCTTGGCAGCGGCCATGAGCTTTGCCTCCTTGGCACGCTGGTTGGCCGCTGCCACCCGCCAGGACTGCAGCGTGGGATGGAAAGGGTGGGCAACATAAGTCGGGTGTTGCCTGTGTGAAGTTTCTGCTGAGCAAGAGGGCCTATCTGCCCAATTCTAGCATACCCATTCAGGCTGTGATGTACCGCAGAGAGAGTGTAATCGTTACCCTGCCTCCCCAGACTGCAGCTTGTACACAGCAGCCCATTTTGCATGCCCTACGCACCTGCCAGGCACGTGCCAGTGTCATCTGCTGCCAGAAGGCCACCGACTTGCCCAGCCGGGTGCGCAAAGCCCGCCGGTCCTCCACCGCTGCCACCCAGGCGCCCCACGCTGACCACAGCGCCTGGCTGTGCAACTTGGCCAGGCACCTCGCCACACGCTCGCGGTTTGCCGCCCTGTGGGCGGCCACCTGGCGCCAGGTGGCAAATGCAGTGGCCAGTGTGCGATTCGAGAAGAAGGCGACCGCTCCGACAAGCCGCAGGCGCTGAGCTTGCCTGCAGCACACAAACAATGCAAGCTTTTGACAACATGTGAGAATGTAAACAAACCAAGGCATCATGCCGAGCAGACCTGTGAGCAATGCCACGGATCCGCCTGCCAAGCAAGGCACTTCCTACCAACAGCGGCTCAACCCACCTGTTCTGCGCGTGGTCCCGCCAGGTGCCAAAGGCTGCCGCCACACGGCGGTTGAGCCAGAAGGACGCAGCACTCTGCAGGATGTCTGCCTTGCGGTGCTGCCAAGCGATGGCATCGCGCCATCCGCTGAAGGCGGCTGCAGCACGCACGTGAAGCAGGCGCCCAGCAGCAACTGCCAGCAGCGCGTTCTGGGAGCGCCGTGCCTCGGTATGGGCCTGCCAGGCGCTCCAGGCAGCCCGCAGGCTGCAGGTCTGCCACTGAGAGACAGCCAGGTGGAGCCGACTGCTGCGCTCGCGCCAACTGGCATGGCGCTCCCGCCAGCTCCTGTGGGGGGGGAAGCAGGGGTGTAGGGGGGTTGGGAGAGAGCAGGAACGAGCGGGGCCAGGGGAAGCCAGACAGGCAGCCCACCTCACTCAGGTTCACAGCTATGTGAGACACCCGCAACTGTGCCTCTCACCTGAACAGACTGTAAGCCGAAACAAGCAAAACAAGCAAGCAAGCCTCTCACCTGAAGGACTTCATGAGATGGGCACGCTGCCAGAGCTGCACAGCAGCCAGCAGCTTGGTGGATGCCTCACGCCGCTGCTCCCCAAACTCTCGCCACCTCGCCCAGGCGGCCCGCAGGCGAGAGTGGAGCAATGCTGCTGCGGCGTGCTGCAGCCGGTGAAGCTGGTGCTGCTTGCTGTGCACACGGTCTCGCCAGCCGGCAAACGCTGTGTGCAGCTGGCAGTTACGCCAGGCGCTGACCGCAAGCTGCAGGCGTGCGGCCTGGCCACGCCGCTCCGTCAGCCAGGTGCGCCAGCTGGCAAGTGCACGGGCAGCAGCAAGGTATGCGATGCGAGCGATTGCCTGCTGCATGCGCTCCCGCTGCTGGCGTCGCTGCTCCGTGACGCTCTGGAAGGGAGGGAGGAGAGGCGGCAGCACGAGGGTGTTTGTTCAGCTCAGGTGAAATCCTCCACAGCAGTCACAGGCTGAACTGCCGGGCATTGAACTGCTGATGACAACATGGCACATACATCTCCCCATGCTCACCTGCCAGTGCTGCAGCGCCCGCACCGCTGTGCCATTCTGCAGGCGTGCCACAATGCCGCGCAGCCTGCCCTCCTCTGCAAGTGCTGCCCGCCAGGCGGCCCAGGACACCCTCAGCACAGTTGCGTTGCGCCGAGGCAGCAAGCTCTCCACCTTGGCCTTCCGCTCAACCTTCACCGCCGCATACGCCCGCCACTGCTGCCAGGCGCGCGCCAGTGCCAGCTGCGTGAGTCGGCGAAGGCAGCGTTCCGCTGTGCTGCGCAGCTCCGCCCGCCTGTGCACCGCGCTCCGCCAGGCAGCAAAAGCTCGGGCTGCTGACCCCAGCTGCAGGCGCGCGATGCACGCGTGCAGACGCCCTTGCTTCTCCATGTGCTCGGCGTGCGCATCACGCCAGCCTGCCAGCGCACCGGCCAGCAGCAGGCGCTGCCAGCGGGCAACCACAATGCCTGCCTTGCTGCGCAGCTGCCGGGACCCAGCAGTGCCTTGCCGCCAAGTGTTGAAGGCTGCGGCGGTATTGGCAGCGCTCCAGTGCTGCACGGCGGCCTGCAGGCGTGCAGCCCTGCTGCGGCGCATGTCCATGGCGTCCTGCCAGGCCCGCCAGGAGCGCCCCAGTGAGTTGTGCCTGCAGCAAGGCAGAGGAATTAGGACTCACAGAGTCGGAACAATGTGTATGGAAGCGGGGCCCTTCTCCTCTTTGCTCATGCCCTCCCCATGCAGATGAACCCCGCTCCGTGATGTGCTCAACTGGTCCTACCGAATAGTGCCTGCCCAAGTCCCACCTGAGCAGGCCCACACAACGCTCCATCTTGGAGCGCTTCTCTGCCCAGGCCGCTGTGCGCTCATGCCAGTGCAAAAAGGCAGCCTTCTGACGCCATCCCAGCATGCGCTGCAGGCAGACCTCCAAGCGCTCCTTCCGGCACTGCCGCTCTGCCGTCCACGACTGCCATGCCGCAAGCGCCGCTGCCAAGTGGCGCTGGCTCAGCCGTGCAGCACATCGCCGGGCGGTGCGCCGCTTCTGCACCATCTCACGCCAGCGTGCCAGGCACATGGAGGCCTGGCGGTGGAAGATGTGGGCAAGGCAGCGCTGCACCTTGCTCCTGCTCTCGCTGCGCTGCTGGGCTGCGGCACGCCAGGAGCGCAGGTGTGCAGACCTGCGCTCATGAAGGGAGGAGGAAACAGCTAACCTGCTCAGCAGCATGCAGCTGCTGCACTGCTCCACTGCTGCACTGCTGCGTTGCGGAGCATACAAGAAAAACGCACACACCACCCTAGATCAGCATCCCACCGCAGCATCCCACCTGCAGCGCCGCCGGTGGTACTCCGATGCCAGGCATTGCCTGGCATATGCCGCAGCCGCTGCACCACGCCAGGCTGCAAGCACTGCTCCGGCTGCATGCCCTTGCCAGTGCGCCAGTGCCGCCTGGCATTTCTGCCACTTGGCCCTGCGGGCTGAGGCAGCCAGCCTCCAGACCTGCAGGAGTTGTGGGGAAAGTCGTGACGACGCGTTTCGTGAGGATGGGTCTTGTGAGGATGGTCTCGGCAACCAATAGCTGTAAGGAAAGACGTGAGCATGGATATTGTGAGGATGGGTCTCAGCCACCAAGAGCACAGCAGCATGCACTGCCGATGGCAGGAAAGCTGCCGCTAAGCCCAGCCAAAGACAAGCCAGCATACCTTGAGCGCCCCTCGCAGGCTGCTGCCAGCGTAGTGCAGGCAGGCGCCGCGTCCCAGCTCAGCAGCCTCTCTGGCCGCTGCCCGCCAGCGCAGGAAGGCATGGCGCTGCTGAGCGCTGATCATGCGGCCGAGCACAGCGGCAGCCAGAGCCTGCTTGCGGCAGCGCCAGGTGGCGAAGTGAAGCCGCAACAGCTGAGCCTCCCTGAAGTCCTCTGCCCGACCCGTGCCCCGCAGCTCTACCAAGCGTCGCGCCGCTGCTGCATTGCTGGCGACCTTGCGCCAGTTTGCCCAGCAATCAGCTAGCCGCTGTTCCTGCTCAGGGGTCTTTATGAGAGCCTGCAAGGCGCTGACATGGGGGGCCACCTCCTGTGGCGCTGACAGAGGTCCTGCTGATGCTGCCGCTGCCATGCTGGGCCGTGGGTATGCCAGGATGCGGGGGCTCTCTGCCTGGCCGTCATGCAGCGACGCGCTCCCGTGCAGCGCTGTATCGCCAGGTCGCAATGTTGGCGCTGCACACAAGGGAGGAGCCTCATCAAGAGCGGGTCGCTGGTTTGCCGGATGCCTGATGCGTGAACGCCGCACGGAACAGGCGTCATGAGCCCATCCGCACTGCTGCATCCCTCCGAGGCATGCTGGCACAGCCCTCGCCAGGCCCCGCGTCCCTCCAGGGGGGCGGGATGATTGCATCCACCCACGTGGCCCCTCTCCCTCTGTATGTGAACCAGCACCCACCTGGGCTGATGGCCGGTGCCGCGGCAGGGTAGTGGATGGGTGGGTACTTGGTGGGCGGCTCATGCTGCTCTGTCCACCACGGGCTTGCTGGCTGCTGCTGGTAGCAGGTTGCCTGTGGCCATTGAAGGCTGACTCCCTCCCAGGGGGCAGGCTGCTCGTACTGCTGCCCCGCTGGCGGACTCCCAGGAGGCGAGGGAACCACAAAGCACAGGGTTACGCGTGCTGCATCTGCCGATCTCGGTCGCTGCGGCCGCAGTGGTGGCTGCTGCTGTTGCTGCTGCTTGTGGTTGCTGCCCACCGCATCCTCCACAGTCACCCGGCTGGTGGGCACTGCCTTGCCCTCCGCCCTTGATGGGGAGAAAGCAGCTGTATCAACAGCAGCGCTGGCCTGCTGCCAGCTCTGCAAGGCCTGCTTGATCTGTGCTGCTAGAGGCCTGGCCGCAGGTGAGGAGGCAGATTTGGCGGTAGGCGGATGCTGCTGCCAGGCCAACACGGCGGCCTCCAGCTGGTGGGCCTGCTGCGCCTGTAGATCCTCCATGTCATCACCTGGCGGCAGGCTGGCAAAGCTGACAGGCTCTGCCAGGTGCCAGGCGGTGCCATCGCCCAGCCCTTGCGGACTTGACAATCGGCTGCCATGTTGGGAGCCATCAGGCACGGCAGGCTTGTGGAAGCGCTGCGCCGCCTGCCGATCCACCCGCAATGGAGGTGCAGGTCCGCCAGGTACAGCGCTGCTGGGGCGGCTGGCCTGCACCACCGCCTGCGCCCACTCTGCCGCTTCCGGGCAGGCCAGCGCATCCTCTGCTGGTGGGCCGCCGACGCGGCAGCTCAGCAGCACATTCATCAGCATCTGCTGCTGCTCCGGCGGCACATTGTAGCGCCTGCAGGACAGGGGTGGGGGTGCGGGCAGGGCAGGGTGGCACACACGGTTCAGGATTTGTCTGGCAAACGGGTGCACTGGGTTGGGACAGCGGGGTCAACGAGGCAGCCGGGCGGGGAGTCGAGGCTGGACTGTGCACAGACCACAGCGGCTTCCCCCTGCCCATCCTCATACCATGCCCACCCAACATCCAGCACCCAACAGCCCAGCACCCACGTGCCTGGAGTTGCTGCTGATCTCGCGGTACAGGCGGCCCCACCAGTCGGTCTCCTCGCGGTCCAGGCTGAGGCGCAGCAGCGTGCGGTAGTAGCGCGTGTCGCTGTCGCAGTCCAGTCCCGCGCCGCGTAGCACCCACTGGTAGGCCCGCAGCACCTGGGACAGACTGGCCTGCAGGGGTGCAGAGGCAGGGGAGGGGAGGGGACGAGAGGGTGAGCGGGGATGGGCGGGAGAGCATGCGGGAGGGCCGGTGGCCAGGCCTGGCAGGTGGCCAGGCGTTTTTGTGGCTGGTCATGCGTGCCTGCACGAAAGGGGGTGCAAATCGCCTCTCATGCCATGCTGCGCACAACTGATACCATGCCCGAGGCGCAGCCAAGGCGCCCCTAAGCCACCCGTCTCCACACCACCTGCTACTCCTCGCACAGGCTTGCCTGCTGCGCCGGCGCCGCGGCGCCTCCACCAGCGGCGGCGGCAGCATCCAGCTCCGCCTCTGCTGCCTTCAAAATTTCTGCCAGCACCGCCACGTCGGTAGCTGATAGTGCGGCCCCGTCGCAGGGCAGCGCCCGGTAGGTGTCGTAGGCGGCGGCCGCAGTCAGCGCCTCTGTGTAGCGCTCACTGCGCCGCCACTCTGTAGGCGTGGGCCAGGGGTGAGGGCAGGCCAGGGGTACAGTTGGTCAGCTTGCCGGTATCCCACACACCCTGCATGCTGATGGCGCAGACCTAACAGCCGCGGCAAGGGGCAGTGTGCCTCGGGGCTTACCATACCCCCCGCCAACACGTCTGGCGGCGGTGGGCGTCGGCGCCTCTGGCCGTTGGGGGGTGTCGGCCTCATCGGGCGCCGCATCCGCGGCCATGGCGCCCAGCCAAAGAGCCGCTGTGTGCCCCGGGGCCAACCGGGCTCAGCTGTCAGCTGTTGCGCGCCGGCGCTGCCTTGGCCTGTGCCTGGTGCGTGTCTTGCCGTTCTGGAGGCTTGGCGGAACGGCCCCGACATCCAATTCAATGAAGGAAGGTGCAGTGCGGCATGTGCTGCCCATGCCACTCCCTCCAGCTCAGCTCCCCAAAGTGTCCCCAAAGTGTCCTGCCTCTTTGATCTTTTCGCCCTCAATTCCCGCATCCTTGAGGCTCACAGCTATCTGCTCTGCTTGGGTTAGCTTGTTTGAGTATGCAAGTTACTGCTGCCGCCGCTCCGGCGGCCCCCAGCCTGCGGCGCAGCAGCTCCCAGTCGCTCACGAGCGGTAGCTCTCGGTTCGCAGGGGCCAGGTGCAGCGTGCGGTCTGCGGCTCCGCGTCGTGTCACTCACTTCCGTCAGGCTCTTCAAGTGTCCTGCAACGAGGTGAGCAGCGTGTGTGCCTGTTCCACCGGCGGATCACATGCCAGAGCGTGCCAGGGCATGTGGGTGCTGGCCTGCTCGGCTTCTGCCAGCACGCCCTCGCACCGCTCGCCGCACTTCCCGCCGCCCGACTCACCTTTCCCCTCCCTCACACCCCTCTGCAATCGCCTGGAATTGCTCGCTGCAGCTGAACAAGTGGTGAGTGTGGAGCTGGGGAGACGCACAGGATTGGGACAGCTGAAACTGTTGGGTCACCTGTTTGCTCTCGGCAGGACCCAACCTCTCCCACGGCACCAGCCACGGTCAAACGAGCGGTGCGCTGACCAGCGCTGCGGCCGCTGCCCCTGCCACGCCTGCAGGGCTGACCGCTCCAACTACGATGAGCACAACGATGATGAGTGGGAGCGCAGCCAGTTTGACCGGGAGACGGCTGCAGTGGTCCTCAAAGTGCTGACCGCCAAGGCCACGCAGCGCCTGCTGTACCAGCTGCAGGTGGGTGCCTGCCGAGCCTGTGCCTGTCAGCACACCCCGGAGCCTGCCAGCAGCCTAAAGATGACAAACCGAAATGTGGACACGCCTGCTGCGCTGCTTTAGCTCTGCCACGCTCTCGCGGCGCCCACCCCTGCCCTCCCCCGCGCCGCCTCTCGTGCCCCAGGAGCTGGACATTTTCAAGGCCCAGTGGCTCACCAACTACTGCAGCGAGAACCCGCCCTCGCAGAGCAACAAGGTGGGGTGGGCGATGCAGCAGCAAGCGAGGCTGTACTTGCTGAAAGGTCCCCCCATGTGCAGCTTTTCCTGCACAAAGCACACTTGCCTGCCTGCCTGCCTGCCTGCTCACGTCTCACCCACAAGCCGCAAGCCAGATCCCCGACGGCCTGCTAACTCCCAATTTCCGTGGCTGCCCTGCGCTGCCCGCAGTTCCTGCTGGATATGCTGCGGCAGCCATCCACCGTTGTGGTGGATGCCTCCACCTCCACCTCCCACACCATTGACCCCGCCAATCTGGCGGTGAGCTGGACCGGGCAGCAGGGCGGGGCGAGGCGTGGAAGATGCTGGGCTGTGGTGGAGCAGAGTGTGCTTCCATTGGCAGTGGGAAGAAGCGGCAGCGTAGCAGGCTGCTGGCGTGCTGTTGGTGACGCAAGCAGTTGGAGCGAATGTGGCAACGTGTGCAACCTTACATCATTCGCTCAAAGCGAACACCCTACCCTCCCGCTCGCGCTTGCCCTGCAGCACCGCATCGTGCAAATTCGGTCAGAGATGGCCTCCAGCATGCTCAAGTTCCCCAAGTGAGTGCAGGAGAGGGCCACCAGCTGCCACCTGCATGCTGTCTTGACATGCCCGCCGGTTGCTTGCTTCCTGCCCCATGCCGTTTGGCTCGCTTGATGTCATCCCTGCCCACGCCTGGCCTTTTGCCCCATGCGCTGCATCTTGCCTATCTTTTGCCCCGTTTGTGAGTCCCTTTTGTGAGCCCAGGTTGTGAGTCCTGCCCATGCCCTGCAACCCCCCATCCCTCACACCCCTAGGTATGTGGAGGTTGAGACCACCGAGGTGCTGCGCCAGCACCTGATGAGCAGCACCTACGTGTCGGGCACCTCCACCGGCGGCAGCGGCGAGCGTGGCGATTACAAGGAGCGGCGCGGCTACTACCGCCGCCGCAGCTAAGCCGCTCAGGCACTGCCGGCGCGCCTGCCCCTGGGCTGGATTGCCTGGGGGCCTCAGCTCACGGCGACCACCCGGCACCCTTCCGCGGGGTCGGGGTCTGCATCCGCCTGATGCCGTGCACCCCGCTGCTCAAGTTGGCAGTGCCTGTGCTGGCTGCCCGCCGCAGGGGCTCCATACTCATTTTGCCCGCCTGGCCCTTCTCAGACCAGGGCACCCTCGGTTACACAATGTTCATCGCACCTGCTGACCGCAGCTGAAAGGGTGGTCGGTACTCGCACTGCACCGTGCTGGTCCCCCACCCCTCCCGTCACTGCCTTAACACTGATTGGCATTCATCTGACACATCATGCATGTTGCAGCAACCATGTGATCCGTTTGATACACACCTGGCTTGCTGGTCTTCCCTCCAGTCTCTCTTTCTACCCCTCCCCTTGTCTCATCCCACGCTGCCGCCAGTAGTTTGCCAACTGTACCATGTCCGCCCAATCCTGCAAGCTGCATGTTGTTGGGACTAGCAGCGCCCTCCCCTGTACCCTCTTTGTAGATAGACTTTGGCTTCCTAGGCTGCTGCTGCGCCCTGCCATGCAGTGATTCTGGCCTCGTCGCCACGCAAAAACACGTTCACACGGTCACACACACACAATGCACATGTGCTACTACTCATCAGACGTTGCTTCTTTTCAAAGCTCGCTGGTTCCAATTCCCTCGGTTGCTGAACCAGCGTGGTCCCCAGCCCACCCCGCCAGCGCTGTCTGGCCTGTACCCTCGCCCCCTCTCTGTGTACTGCGGCAGCACTTGTAACAAATGACGCGACTACAAATGAAACGAGGCGCACAGAGAGGCTTTGGCTCAAAGATGCACGGGGGCGCTGGGGGCCTACGCATCGGCGTGGTGACATGCCTGCCTGCACCGCCCCGCTGCTCACTGCAGCTCGATGCTGCGCAGGTGCGCCACCGCCTGCTGCACCGCCGCCGCTGCTGCACCCACCGCGCCGGCCATGGCCACCACCAGCCCCACCTCGCCCTGCTCTAGCGGGCCCAGGCGCAGCGCAACCAGGATGTCTCCCAGCCCCTCCCGCCCGCCCTGCCAGCGGATGGAGGAGCACAGCTCGGTGACCACCTCCAGCAGGCGCTGCCGCAGCCCCGCTGCCACCTCGGGCAGCTGGGGCAGCGCCTTGGGCACCGCCAGGCCGGGGATGCAGCCGCTGTAAGTGGCCACCTCCAGCCCCGCACAATGCAGCTGCAGGAGGGGATGCAGAGGCAGAGACGGAGGGAAGGGTGGGATGTGGTGTGACACGGATTGAAGGAAGCTGCAGGCAGCAGGCTGGCTTCAGTGCAGCCAAGCAGGCAGGCAGGCAGGCAGGCAGGCATCTGAGGCACCACCCACCTGCTCGAGGTAGGTCTCGTTGCTTGCCAGAGGTGAGGTCTGCACCACAATTAGGTTGCGCCCTGAAGTCGCTGCCTGGCCGCCGCCTGCCTGCTGCCCGCCTGTGCTGGCCTCTGCGCCATTGCCTGCCTCGGCTGCGGCAGAGGGAGCCAGGGGGCTCAGGAACTGGCCGCTGAAGCCAGTGCCAGGCGAGAGCAGGGAGCTCCGCCGCCGCCGCTGCTGCTGTTGCTGCTGCGATGGTGGCAGCGGCGGCTGCTGCCTCTGCTGCTGCAGCGGCAGCCCTGCCGCCTTCTGCTCCTCCGGGCTCTTGAACAGCGCTGGCACCGAGGTCCGCGGCGAACGCAGAAAGGAGACCTCTCTGTTGTCGCTGTGCCGCTGCACGCTGTTGGCAGTCTGCCCCTGGTTGGAGTGCGCTGCAGACGAGAGGCGTGCGGGGGGCGGAACCGCAGCAGAGGCAGCAGGTGCAGCAGCAGAGCCGCTGGCAGGCAGCAGCGGCTCCGGCTTCACGCTGCTCACACCGCTGCTGGGGCGGAAGTGAGGAGCGTGGGGCGGGCGGCCCAAGGGGGAGAGCAGGCCCAGCGGGTCGTGCCCCACCTCCAGCAGCAAGTCCCCTCCCAGGGTGCTGAAGTCGAGCTGCGACTGCAATGCAGCAGGGGCACGAACAGCAGGAGCTTCCTCAGACAGCGCTGCTGACATGCTGCGGATGCTTGTTACTGAGCCATGAGAGTGCAGGCCATAGGCAGGTGAGGGCCGCATGCTGCGGTGATCCCGCCACACTGCACTACTCCCACCTCTTGCAGGTGGTGGACCAAGAGGCAGCATGGCAGACCTCATGCGCCTGACGAGCACACGAGATGCCTCCCAGCTGCCAACCGAAAGTGTGCCCCACCTGTGTGTGCGGCGAGAACAGCGACACCCCCAGCATGGGGATGTCTGGGGTCTTGAAAGCATCCCTGAGGGAGGTCTCAGGCCCCAGGATGCTGCCTGCAGGACCCGCCCGCATGGCCGCCGCCGCTGCTGCGCTGAGTGCACCAGTGACGGGCCGCGCAGGGTCGGCACCAGGGAGCAGCTGCACGGGAGGGGCGCGAACCAAACGTCTTCGATGTAAGTGCGCTGCATGCCGTACACAAACCCGGCCGGCCCGTTGCTGCGACCTCATTCCCAAGTCAACAGGCACGCAGGCAAGCCAGCCAGCAGCATGCCGACGCACTCTTGCTGCCCCGTGCAGGCACGCACCAGCTTGGCGGTGGTGGTGGTGGGTGAGGGCACTCCTGTGCCGTTGACTGAGGTCAGCCAATCCATGATTGTGTCCAGCTCAGGGGTGGAGGGCGGCTCCCGCTTGACGGTGACGCCGCACGCCGCTGCCGCCGCTGCTGCCGCCAGGTCTGCCGTGAGGCTGCTGCCGCGCCGCCGCCGGCGGTGCAGCATCACATCAAACTCCTGGCTCAGAGCCTTGACTGCAGAGCCATCGTGCGTGCCTGGCAGCGCCTGCAGGGATGTTGGGAGGCAGTCAGCGGGAGCGGTCGTGAGGCGCGTCAGTCGAGGGCAGGAGACAACACAAGGAAGCCGAATGGGCATTTGGGTGCTGCCGTAGCGGCGCCAGAGCCAATGCAAACAGCATACTCCCAGCACTCGCGGGATGTGTCAGACAACACTGCTTTGATGAGCACCCACCAAGCCACCCACCTGCCCGGCGCTGCTGAGTGGGCTGAACACGAGGTGGGTGGCAGCGCCGGCAGCGCGGCGGCTGGCACTGCCGCTGCGGGTAGCAACACTGGCGCTGCCAGTGTGCGGCGTGCTGTGACTGCCCAGGATGGGCAGCATCATCTGCTGGCCCACCGCAGGCAGGTACAGCAGCTGCTGCTGGCTGTCGGGCGTGGCCCCAGCTGCAAAGGAGGCAAAGCCGCCACCAGGGAAGCCGCCCAGGTGCTGCTGCTGCTGCTGCTGCCCCTGCCCATAGCTGCCAAAGATGTGCGAGCGGTGGGGCGTGGGGTCGTGCACAGTGCGTCTGCGCCGCTGGTCATGGTGCGCTCGGCCATGTGCCTCCTCCTCCTCCTCTGCCCCATCCTCCTCCTCGCCGCTGTCCTCTGCCGCCGAGGCACGCCGCTTGGTGGGCGGCCGCCGCGACGCAGAGTACCGCACACCCGCCCGCCCGCCGTAGCTGTGTGCCGCTGCTGCCGCCGCTGCCGCCAACCCGTTGCCCACCCCAATGGACTTCATATACTCCTTGAGCAGCGTGTTGCCGCGGCCGTCGGGGCCGCCACGCTGGCCGCAGTCCTTGCGGCGCAGCGTGGCGTTCCAGTGGTTCTTCACCGCGTTCTCGGTGCGCCCAGGGATCATCTTGGCAATGTCGGCCCACTTGTTGCCAATGCGGCGGTGTGCATCGATCAGCAGGCGCTCCTCGGCTGCATCCCATGCGTCGCGCTTGATGTCAGGGCGCAGCTGGTTGTGCCACCGCTCGCGGCACTGCTTGCCGATGCGCCCCGTGAAGTGCTTGGCGATCAGGCTCCAGTTGCTCTGCCCATGCTCGCGCACCAGCCTGTAGACGGGACAGCAGGGCAAAGGTGGGGCGCAGGAGAGGGCCCAGTCAGCAGTTGAGGAAGGCCAGCAGGGGCGGCGGCGGCAGCGGCGGCGGCGGCAGCGGCGGCGGTTCATGGTTGGTTGGGAGGTTGACCAGCCCCCCGCGTGCACCCAGCAGGCTGATCGCCGTACCAGCACAGCCCGCGCAAAGTCCAACTTGACCCTGCCCTGCTGCGCCCCCACACCTCATCAGCAGATCGTCCTCATGAGGCATCCAGGAGGACTTGGAGCCGCGGCCGCCGCCTCGCTGCCTCCGCCGGCCGCCGCCCCCGCGCCGCCCCCGCACGCTGCTGCTCATCAACTCCTCCTCCTCCTCATCGTCGTCGTCGTCATCCTCCTCCTCCTGCTCCAGATCCTCCTCATCTGACTCAAAGTCGCTGTATCGCAGCGGGCCGCGTGGACGCATTGCTGTCGTGCCGGGCTACTCCCGCCCAGTCGGGTGCTCTGTGAGCGCCGGCGCCGCAACCACCGCTGGGGCCACTGCCCGTGCAGCCTCCTCGCCTGGCCGCCTGCTGGGCGCGGGAGTGCGGATGAGGCAGCAAACGATTGGGACAGGGCTCAGAGAGGCGGGGCAGCGGGCGTGACCAGTGGCTCCCCGCTGCGGAGCCCCCCAGCGCTTGGCGCATTCCGGGTTCTCCCGAGCGCATCAAATGGTCATCATCAAATGGTCAGCGCATGTTCAGGGGGTCAAGGCAGCAACGCAGGACCAAGCGCCCTGCCTTTGGCCTTTGCCCCACCTGCTCAGTTCGCTGCGGCCCCGGGCTCCGGGCTGCACTCAAGAGCTGGCAGTGCCGCTTGGTAACTGGAGGGATTGGCGGGTGCTGCTCCAAGACTGCGGTCGTCGCGGTGAGTGGGCACCCCACTAGTCGCAAAGAGCAGCGTCTGGGGGGAGCCTCGCGGGCTCCTAGTGCACTCCTTTACTTTGGGGCAGGGTATGAGCAGCTCAATGGCGGCGGGAGCGGCCTGGGAGGGCGGTCCACCTCTCCCAGATGCACCCGCCACACGGGCGTCCCTGCAGGTCTGTCTGCCGTCCCGGACAACGTGGGGGGAGGAATCCAACTTCCAGGTATGCAGGCTGGCGCATAGGCATAAATAACAGTTGTGTAAAACGCATCGTTCGTCCACAGCCCCACGTTTGGGGCTACAGCTCGCGGGCTGCGTAGCACCCGCTCGCCTCCCCTTGCGCCGCCCTCTATTTGCCCCGGCTGACTGTCAGGGTAATGGGTGCTAGTGGGTCCCTTGATGCACAAGTGAACCCTGCAAGTCTGAAATTTGACCGAGATTGTATCGGGATCGCCAGCTTATCTCTCTTAAACTGCATAGAGAAGCCAGCACGCCCTGTCCTCCTGCCGGCAGCACCGCCGCTCATGCCTGGCGGCAGCGACGGACAAGTGTGGAGGCACAGACTTCAAATCTCGTCATTAGCAACAGCACCCTGTAGGTACATGCAATTTTCGTAACCAGATACAGTGCATGCATCCCGTTCCCTGCACCCCAGCATTGCCCAGCACTGTTTACAGCCTCCGCCGCCCCCCGCGACCGGTGGCCGCCAGCCTGGCCGCCCAGCTGTGCCCGCTGTTGGCTCGAGCGTTTTGTGTGCTTCTTTCACATATGCACCATGCCGCTGGGCAAGAGAACAGACTGCGGCGACGCCAAATATGCGGGTGTTGCCGTCCCGTTTAGCCATGACATCGTGGAGACGCTGGAGGTAAAGAGAGCGACAGATCCGATTTAACCCGGCTCCTGTTGCGCCGGGTGATGGAGGCGGCCTGACATGCATGCCGCCGCCGCCGCCGCCGCCATCCTGCTTGCCGCCAGTGGTGCTCGCCTGCCCAGCTCGTCCCTTTGCCGTCCGTTCTGTCACCCCTCCCTCTGCAGAACTCCTTGATATGCGGGTTTGATTTCGTGATGGCGCCGCTAGTGCACCCACGCTACCGGCGGCCCGCGCCCACCGCGCTGCCTCGCGGCACCTTCCAGCCGCCCTTCACCCGCTCCGACCTGCTGCTGAGCTCGGGGCAGTGGTCTGGGCAGGTGGTGGGCAAGGCCAGCCCATGGATCGACTGCGACTCGAGCAATGCTGCGCTGGCGCGTGACTCGGCGGCTGCACTGCAGCAGGAGCTGGCCTGGGCGGCACACCTGTCGCTGCAAGCGGTGGTCCTGCCCACACCCCCGCAGCCCCTCAACGCAGCCAACTATGCCCGTATCCTTTCCCACACCCTGGGAGGCCTCACCAGCATGTCCCTCTGGATGCACATCCCCGCTGTCGCTCCCAGCAGCGGCGGCAGCAGCGGCGAGGGTGCCAGCAGCGGCAGCGGCAGCGGCAGCACACCGGCGGCAGACCCGTGGGAGTGGTGGAACCAAGTGCGCTTCCTGTGCCACCACAACACGCGGCTGGGGGTGCTGCTGGAGCTGGGTGCTGACCTGCCGGCGGAGGAGAACCTGCAGCGCTGGCGGGGGGAGCCGCTCAAGTGAGCCGGGAGGCGTGGTGGAGGGAAGGGCAGCGGGGGCCGGGCACTGGGGCGATTTGTTGTGAGGTGCCGGACGGCCGGTGACGGCCCCGGGTGTGTCTGTGCGGGACAAGTGTCCTTGGGCATGACAGGTTACCTGGGCTTGATTGCAAAGGATGCTCTTCTGCATGGAGTGCGCGGTATCGCAGTGCCGTCCTGGTGTTTGCGGCCACATCAGCGCCTGCATGTGCGGCTTTGCACCCCGCGGTTGATGGTTGTGTGGCGCCCACTTCCATGCACTTGACCCACAGTATCCTCTTCCACTAAGCCATGCCAAGCGTCCATGTGACTTGCTGCAGGGCTGTGCTGGTGCCCACCTCTGTGTTCATGACCAACAAGCGGGGGTACCCCACCCTCTCCAAGCGGCACCAGGACTTTTTGGCAGACGCGTTCACGCGGGGGGTGCAGGTGGGAGGGTGGCAAGTGTGAGATTGGTGGTTGTGTGGCTGGATGGGCAGTTGTGCTGGTGCGGGTGGTCAGGCGGGTGCAGCCTCTGCATTCGGGGGACATAGGTGCACTGAATGCCAGCGCTGGAATTGGTTGTGCAATTGCTGAGCAGGCCGCCCGCCCGCGCTGGCTGCCGGCCAAGCATGGTGCTCACCTGACCGTCTGCCCTGTGTCTTCCCCAGGTGGTGCTGTCTGGCAACGCGCACCACTCGCTGCCAGAGTCGCCCGCCGCCTCCAATGGGGTGGCGGCGGCGCCCGGCGGTGCAGCGGTGGCGGCAGTTAACGCTCAGCAGAACCCGCTGCGCCTGTACTGGGAGTACCTCTCATTCCTGTTCAGGTACCGCTGCTGCACGCTGTCACTGCGTGGCACTGCCCTTGCTTGATGCACATGCTGTGCATGCTGTGTGAGGCATGGTGCGTGCGGGCGGAGCACCGCATAATGAGCACTGTCGTGGGCTGTTGAGGGGGCAGGCTGCACAGCCAACTTGGTGCCAGGGGGGCCGCTGCTGACGTGTCGGCTCTTGCCTGGCTTGGCCTGGCTGCATTGCTGCAGGAAGATTCCGGCGGCCAGTGAGCAGGAGGTGGTGGAGATGGGATACCGGGACTTCCTGCAGGCAAGGAGGGGCCTGGCCTGGCCCGGCAGCGTGTTGTGGGGCGGGGGTGGGACGCGGTTGGTGCAGGCTGGGAGGGCTCCCCCTCTGCCACATCGCATCCTTCCCGCCTCTGACCGGTCCCCCCCCCTTGGCGCCCCGTGCACCGCCTGCAGTCGCCGCTGCAGCCGCTGCAGGACAACCTTGAGAGCCAGACGTACGAGACGTTTGAGCGGGACGCCTGCAAGTACGACACGTACGAGGAGGCGGTGTACCGCTGCCTCATGGACAGGGTGCCTCAGGTGGGAGGTCGAAGCAGGGGGCGCCTATGCTGCATGCCACCAATGTCCCGTTCTGTGCAGCTTGTTAGTGGTAGGGTGGTTTGCTTGTGAGTTCAAATTCCAGGAGCCAGCGTGCCTGAAGGAATCAAGGGTCCGTGCGCCAGCGTGCCTGAAGTCATCGCCCCATCACCCCCTGCCGGCGCCCCACTCGTGCATGCTCGCCTGTCACTTGGTGCAGGAGGAGGCGGAGAGCCGCACCACTGTGCTGATGGTGGTGGGTGCAGGGCGGGGGCCGCTGGTGGCCGCCTCCCTGCGGGCGTCAGTACGTGCCAAGCGCAAGATCCGGTGAGGGGGCGTGGTAGCCCACGTGGGGGGGGGCTGCACGTGCTGTGCTGTGCACGCTGACGTAGCTGACGTGGCACTGGCAGAGTTCACGTGCGCCTGCATGCTTGCTGCTTGGAGAGGAGCGCCTTGCCATCCTGCCCAGCCCCACGGGCATGGCTTACTGTGCTCTTCTGATCCCTCTTCTGCAGCGTGTGTGCGGTGCAGAGGAACTCCTCTGCCATGCATGCACGTATCGTAATACACCGGTCCTGCTGCTCTGTCTCACGAGTCTGTTCACATTACATCAAATTACTTGATGAGTCAAATTACATATGAGTTGATGCCGATGTCCCCTCCCCCTCCTGCAGCGTGTTTGCGGTGGAGAAGAACCCCAATGCGGTGGTCACGCTGCAGAACCGCGTGGTGGCAGACGGCTGGGAGGGCACGGTGACAGTGGTGCCGGCAGACATGCGGGAGTGGGAGGCGCCGGAGCAGGCAGACATCCTGGTCAGGTGGGGCGAAGCGGTTCACGGTTGGGTGGGAGGAGGGGAGGGGGTATTGTGGGGCAGGCTGTTGGGCAGGCAAACAGGCTGGCCGAATGGATAGCCTGATGCGTGAATGGGCGACAGCAGCTGCATGGCAGACCTCATGCTGGGCTGGATGTGGGGGCCGGGGCACAGACGTGTGGGAGTGGGGGGCACCCGAGCAGGCGGATAGTCCTGGCCAGTGGGTGGGTGAGGGCAGAAGGGGTTGGGATGCTGCACAGAGTCACTGGCGGTTGGTGGGGCAGGGCACCCCCACCCCCACCTCACGGCCTCCCCAGCTCCCGCCTTCTACCCTACCCTGCCCTGCCCGGCACCCTGCGTCCTCCCCCCTCCCTACAGCGAGCTGCTGGGTTCATTTGGCGACAACGAGCTGTCACCCGAGTGCCTGGATGGGGCGCAGCGCTTCCTGAAGCCCGACGGCGTCTCCATCCCTCAGGTGAGGCGGGGCTGCAACGGGCACAGTGGGAATGGCTGCTTGCAACGTCGCTGCATGCCTGCGCAGCCAGTGTGCCAGTGTCCTCGGCTGGTGGCATCTCCATACCTCAGGCGGCGGCAGCAGCTGCAGCGGCGGCCGCGCCTCTCTGCCAGCGCATCAAACTTGGGTGCCTGCCTGTGTTCTCAAGCTGCGTTCCCACCCTGCCTCCTCCCCTCCCGTGCTCCGCTTGTAGGCATACACCTCCTACCTGCAGCCCATCACCTCGCACAAGCTGTGGAACGACGTGCGGGTACGTGCGCTGGCCAGCCGGAAGGCGTGTTCCAAAGTGCAACCCAGGCACGCAAGCTGGATGAGCGCCATGTAGCGCACCTTGGCCGCTTGTGCAGCCCTGGGTGCACCCATCGCCACCTTTACAGCTTCACCGGATTCCCTCTACCCCGCCCTGGCCACTCCTACTGCAGGCCTTTGACGACGTGGAGCACTTTGAGACGGCCTATGTGGTCAAGCTTTTCAAGTTCCACCCGCTGGCGCCCACGCAGGCGAGCGCACCGCTGGGCAGTGCTGTGCCCTCCCTGCCTGCCCTCCCCGCCTGCCTGCAAAGCCCTGGTTTCGCACCCAGACTGCCCCTTGGTGCTTGCTCTCCACACTTCTTCCTGCCCTTGCCCCGCTCGCTGCTCTGTTACTCCCCACCTGCCAATTGGGAGGTGTTCCCCTGCTGACTAACCTAACTCACTCTGTGCTGCACCTTGCCGTAAAATCCTCCATCTCACCACGTCACCCACATGCAGGAGGTGTTCACATTCGACCACCCCAACCGTGCGCACGTCATCGACAACACACGCAGCATCCGGCTGGAGTTCGAGTGCACGCCGCCCGGGGGCACAGGTGGGCTGAGGGCGGATGCCCACAGGCAGGCCCTGCTGTGTACTGCAGTAGTGTCAGTGAGGGCAGGGCAGTACAAAACAAACTCTGCTCTTCACCTGCAGCTGCCCCTGTGCGGCATCGAGCCCCTGCTGCTGCCTCCCGCTTGCACCCGCCACTTTTGTGCTCACAGTCACCATCAACCGACACACACCTGCAGTGTGCCACGTCTTTGCATGCTGCCGCGATGACGCGCAGCTGTGCCACAGCACGGCTTTGCATCTCACGCATTGGACCCTTTCCCTTTGCCCGCAGTGTGCCACGGCTTTGCGGGCTACTTTGACGCGCAGCTGTACGCCGACGTGCACCTGTCCATCCACCCGCCCACACACACACCCAACATGTTCAGCTGGTTCCCAATCTACTTCCCGCTGCGCACGCCCTTCTACGTGCCCCAGGGTGCGGAGGGGCGGGGTCGAGGCTGAGGCGGCTGGGGGAAGCGGGGGGGGTGTTAGGCGCAGTGCTTACGGCTGCACAATTGCAGATGGGTGGGTGCCGTCCGGGATGCAGGCCGCCGCTTCGTGCCAGCCCCCCCACTGGTGATGTCATACAGCCACTTGTGCTGCCTGAAGTTGCTCCCCCTTCTGAACACCCACACTGCGCACCCGCTCCTGAACCCCATGCCGCTCCCGCAGGCGCACGCATCGAGGTGCACATGTGGCGGTGCGCGGGCAAGCACAAGGTGTGGTACGAGTGGGCGGTGACCCAGCCACTGGCCTGCCTCATCCACAACCCGGGCGGCCGCAGCTCTTACGTGGGACTATGAGGGTGACGTGGCACGCGACATGGCGCTGACGTGGCGGCTTCCAAGCGTGCTGCAGTGTTGCTTGTTGATAGCCTGTTGCGCTGCTTCCTGGCCTTGCCGATGCCCTGCCCCAGAGTCGCTCCACCTCTCCCACCCCTGCTCCGCTTGCTGGACACGCTGTATGCCTGCCTGATATTGATGTTTACAATATGGAACTGAGCTAGATGGGCCCGCACAAGTGCTGCTCGTAGTAGACCAGAGGGGCGGCAGGTGACGTGCAGGGAAGGAGCAAGGGGGCGCTGAGGTGTGTGTATGGGCGGGGGGAGGGGGGGGGGGGACGCTCTGAGCATGATTTGGAGGGGGCAGTAAGCATTCTTCAATGGTGTCAAAAACAGGGGCGGGCTTGGGCAAAACTACTGTAGTGGGTGCTTTATGTGCAAAAATGAGGCGGGAGTATCAGGGGCAAGGAAACCATGGGGGGCCCTGCCAGAGCACACACGGCAGCGTCACACATCAGCGGCCACCGGGGAGAGGGGCGCCTTGCTGGGTTCACTCGGCGGCGCTCGCAAGAACAGATGGGGGGATTCGCGCAGATGGGGCGTCCTGGGCTCGCTCAGCGGCGCTCAAAACAAGGGAGGGGAGGATGCGCGCGGTGGGCGCATTCTGGGTTCACTCTGCGGCACGGCACTTGGGCAACACCGGAAGGGCGGTGGGTGTGAAGGATCGACGGGTTTCGGACTTGCGGGCGCTCGAGGGCTGAATATCAGAAAGAGGAGGAGGCAGAGGGCTTGCTTGTTGTGCCACATGCTGTTGTTGGGCTGGGTGGTGGAGCCCAGCGCGCGCTCTGAAGTAGGTTGCCAGGCAGGCCGGGGGTTTGCGCTCCAAGGTATTTGTTTTGGTTTGATATTGGACTATTATTGGAGCGCGCATCTCGACGGGGTGCACCGCTCTACTTTGTGGGTGGAAAACAAGCGGCGAGAGGAAAGTGGCGCGTAGAGTATGGACGGCACTACCACCAGTATGTGGGGTAGCGCCTGCGTGGGTCCAGGTTGTTGACCACCAGCGCAACGGCCTGCATGACGCAGCTGCCCACCAGCACGGTGATGAGGAAGGAGTAGCCGTGCCAGCGGGGCAGCGTGGTCAGCGTGGCGGCAATCAGGGCCGTGGCGCCGCCTGCGGGTGTGTGAGGGCGGGAGCGAGGCAGCAGCAGCGGGGCCGCGCGGGTCAGCCAATGAGCACACCTACACCCTGCTCCCGGCCGGGCAGCGTGCAGCTGCAGGGCTGGCTGCCATGCACGCAGTGCCTCCCCACCTCCCCACCTCCCCACCTCCCCACACTCGTACAACCCCCGTCTGCCCGCCCGCCCCCCCGCCCGCCTGCCCGCCTCGCCTGGGGGGTGCGTGGTGGACGTGAGCTGCATCAGCACCAGGGCCAGGCTCATGCCCACGGGCCCGGCGATCCATGGCTGGTGGATGACGACGCGCGTGGTGATGCCCACCACCGCCGACAGCAGCTGGCCGCCCAGAAAGTTGCGGGGCTGGCTCATCTTGGACTCGAGCACGGCAAACACCAGCACGGCTGCAGGCGGGGCAGCAAGCGAGTTGGTTGCTGGGGTGCGCGGTTAGCTGAGGCCAGTTATTTGCCGAGGCCAGCGGCTTGTTCAGGTGTGGCGGGGAGCAGGAGGAGGGCGACAGGGGCGAGGGGCCGACCACCGCGCAGGCCGGGCAGAAGCAGCAGGGTTGATGGCCGCCACATGCACACCGCGGATGAGGCCACCTCCCCCACCTCCCCCACCTGAGGCGCCAAAGGATCCCACCACAAAGGCAATGTCAATCTCAGGAGAGGCCCACTGGTTGAGGGAGCACACAGCCAGGATGCCTGCGGGCAGGCGGGGCGCCAGGGGGCGGGGGTAAGAGAGGGGGAGGAGGGGGGCGGCCGGGCAGGAGCGCAGAGCGGGCAGCAGGGGAGTGGTGGAAGGAGGGGGAACTGGGACGGGCGTGCCCGCAGGCAGGATTTCAGAGGGGCAGCTCGGTATTAAAATAAAACAGATTTGAAAAGGCAGCAGGGTGGGCAGCAGGGCCTTGATTGAGGGAGCACAGGCTGGCAGCAAGGCAGGCAGGCAAGCAGCGCGACCGGTAGGGTGTCGCAGGCAGGCGGGCAGCGGGGTGTGACAGGCAGGCGGGCACGCAGACGGACGGGCAGGCGGGGCGCGCACCCAGGAATGCGCCCAGCCACGACCAGGCGATGTCCCGCCAGGAGGGCACCGGCAGCCGCGTGTCCAGGCCGCCTGCAGAGGTAATAAGAGGTAGGTGGGAGGTTTGCATGATTGTTGGACGGCTAGGAGGACTGCTAGAAGGTCAACCTATCGGCAGGGCGTGGACCGCTATGAATATTTGATGGCACTATTTGCAAGCCAGCCGTTCCTTTGCAGCGGCGGCGGTGCAGCCGGCTCCAAACGGCTCCCACACCGTGCCGTGCACTCCCCTTCGGCCCTACACCCCAGCGCCCAACCTTTGAGCTTCTTGGGCAGCGAGGAGAAGTAGGTGCCCAAGTCGAAGAGCGCCCGCTCATCCGCCTCCTCAATTAGCACCGTGGCCCCTCCAAACCCGCCGTCCTTTGGCCCCTGGCCCTGCTGCCCACCGCCGCTGCCGCCGCCGCCGCCGCCGCCGCATGTGCACCCGCAGCAGCGGCAGCTGGAGGCTCCGCTGCCGGGCCGCTGCGTAGGGGCAGCTGCTGTGCCTGCTTTGATGCTGCCGTCCTCCACCACCCAGACTGCGCTGTGGTGCGCGCTGCTGTGCTGCATGGCCCCGTCCGGCGCTGCTGCTGTGCCTGCTGCCCTGCCTTCTGCCGCTGCAGCGGACGCTACTTGGAAGTAGTTTCGCCCGCCGTGAGCGCTGCCGTCAGCGCGAATATGGATGCTGCGGTGGTGCGCGCTGCCCTCCCTGCTCGGCGGCGCGGGCTCCGCGGCGAGCGAGCCAGCTGCGGCGGCGGCCGGGTGCACCCGCGGCTCCTGTGTAGGCTGAGGCGTGGGGGCACGAGCCGCCGGGCTGTCCTGTGGGGCCAGGCTGCTGCCGCCACTGGCAGTGGGGTCAAGCGTGGCGGCCAGCCAGTAGGAGGCGCCTGCCTCTCCGGTGCACGCTGGGCCTCCCGACTGCACAGCGGTCGCACGCGTCGGCGGCAGCGGCGGCGGTGCTGCCGCTGGCACATCGTCCGCCGCCGGCATCTAGTGATGATGACCTGCAGCAGGATATAGTGTCAAAGGCGCAGGGCTGGTCACAGAGGCTTGTAAGCAGGCACTGCCCCACCGACAGAGAGAACATCTGCCTGGGACGCCTGCCACGCTACATCGACGCCTCGCAATCTTCTAGAGTGAGGGTAGGTTGCCCGGAAGGCCCAGCACCTCACCAGCAAAGGGGCCCGGCGCGCGCGGCGGCAGCTTTTTAGCGGAGTGTCGGACAAGCAAGGCGGCTCAGGCACATACTCCAGGCCAGCCAAAGTAGATGTGGGTCCTCATGACGTCGTCATCTAGCGCAGGGGCAGTTTTGACGTCACAAGGGGCAGGTTTAGGGCTTGCTGGAGGATGGATGGCTGGGTGCACATGTGCTCAGCTGGGGCGCCAAATGTAGTGCCCGCCCCGCCAGCACCTCAGCCTGTGGCCAGTGCTCCACAGCATTCACCATGTTTCCCCCACTACAAGCGGCAAACCCAGCACTTGATGCATTGCCTGATGCAAATGAGCTGCTGCAGGCAGGGGTCAGGTTTGGCAGCGGCACTAGCTTTTGGCTTTGACATCATAGCTTTGCGCCGCAGCACGCCTGGCAAGCCCGATCTGGTCAGCCTCTCACCATGGGGACGCATGGGCACAACTCATCCACATTAAAAGTAAAGTTAGTAAGTAAGTTACATTTAACGTCCACAGGAGCCAGTTGAACTCATGAGACAACGAGGATAGTGGGTGCAAGCAGGTGAGGACAATGCCTGGCCTTCCGTGCCACCTGTGCATTTGCCTGGAACATGCTGCTCAGGCGCCATGGCAGCAGCTGCTGCAGTGCCGCCGTTCTTGTTACAAAGGGGCAGGCGGTCGCTTTGAACGAGGGGTAGGAAACATCGGGAGGAATCAGGTTAGGATGGCGTGGTGCGTGGTTTTTGAGGAGTGGAGTGGGTGGCTACACCGGACGTGTGTTGGGAGGGGAAGCACATGAACAGAGAGGTGCACCCTAGGTGGCACAAAACGAAAAAATGTGCGCACGTGTTTGCTGTGCGGCCGGGGGTCCCAGTTTGGCAGGGCCCCATCTCTGTACACCCGCATGCCTGTCGCAGCACGCGGGGCGTGCGGTCTTCACGGCATATTGCGCCGCGCCCTGCTGGCACGCAGCCTGTCGGCCCGTGACTGGTCAGCATCACAGCTGGATGCCCAGGTTGCCCAGCAGGCCCAGCAGGTTGGGCAGGGCGGCGGCCGCCGCGGGGTCAGCCGTGATGGCCTGCAGCAGGGGGCCTAGTGACGCAAGGTCCAGGCCGCCACTGCCTCCATCGCCGCCGCCGCCACCCAGCAGGGACTGCAGCAGGCCGGGCAGCGTCTGGCGGGCCTCGGGGGAGGCGATGACGGCCTTGAGGATGGGCAGCAGCCCGGCGAGATCGACTCCCGCCAGGGGGCTGTCCTGCCCGCCCGTCAGGCCCTGCACAATCTGCTGCAGGATGTCCTCGGGCGTGGTACCATTGGTGGCGGTGCCATTGCCGCCACCGCCGCCGCCCGCCAGGCTGTCTACCAGCTGCTGAACCAGGCCGGCCACGCCGTTCACTGCGTCGCCCACCGCGCCGCCGCCTGCCGCCTGCACGATGTCACCGATGATGTCGCCCAGGTCCTGCCCGCCATCGCCGGTGATGCCCCAGCCGCCAGTGGAGTTGGTGGAGTTGCTGCCGCCGCCGCTGCCGCCGCCAATGGGCCGCTCCAGCCACTCTCCCAGCTTTGTGAGGAGGTCGGCAATGGCGCCCGCGGCGGCGTCGCCGGCGGGGGAGGTGAGGAGGACGGAGAGGAGGTCGTCCAGCGCGGTGCCCACATCCATGGTGCCGTTGAGCAGGCCGCTTACCAGGCCCTGCGGCGGGGGAAAAGGAGGAGTAACAGCGGAGGGTCGGGTGGAGGGGAGGCCGTTGGCACGACGCGCGAGCAGTGCCCACGCTCTTCATCGCGGGCCAGGTGCGTGCACGGCGGCAGGCACATCTCTGTGTGCAGGGTACGGAGCATGCTGGAGAGAGCACGTTCAGGTCCTCCTCTCATGGCAAGCCCTCCATACGTGCAGCACATCTTGCCCATAGTCCCCAGCACGCTCGCCAGCAGGCCCTCAAGCGTCCACCTTCCGAAACAAACACACAGCACCCCCCTGGTGGCCCCGCCTGCCGCCCGCCCCACCTGCAGCACATCATCTGCTTGCCCGCCAAGCAGGCTCTCCAGCACACCGTCGAGCGAGGACAGCAGCGCCGAGCTGCCCTCGCCGCCGCCGGTCAGCAGGCCCTGCAGCGCTGGCGCCAGGCTGGCGAGGCTGAAGTCGGGGGAGGCCTGGGAGCCGTCGCAAACAATGTCGATGATCTGCAAAAGAGGGAGAGCAAAGGACGGGGGGCGGTCGGCACAAAGTCGGCTGCAGTGGGAGGTACTGCGTGGCAAGGCGGCAGCCAGGGAGCCGTCACACAGGATGCTGGCAACCTGTTGTGAGGGGGAAAGAGGAGAGGAGCGAGCCCGGGAGGGAGACGGCAGGGCAGGGCTGGGCATGCACGCGGCAGCAACAGCGAGGGCTTGGGGCGAGCATGGCGGGCGCTGCGCACGCACCCGTCAGACCTGCTCCTGCGCACCAACCGCCAAGCACCAAGCGCGCCTCCTCGCCCCCACGCAGCCCGCCATACTCCAGCCCAGCAGCTGCCTGCCCGTGCAGCTGGCCCCGCCCATGGCCCCTCGATGCCTCGCCCTCTCCCACCCAATTGGTGACAGCGCCACCCCTGGCCCACCTTAGTGAGTGCAGGCACAACTTGGGCCAGGGGGTCGGAGGGCATGGCGGCGGTCAGGTTGAGCTTGGAGAGGGCGGAGCACAGTTCGCCCTGCGCCTGGCCAAGGCTGGTGCTGAGGTTGAAGCCGGCGGTGTCAAAGCCTGCAAGGGGGGGCAGGAAGGCAAGCAGGGGATATGGTGTGTGTCAGTCGGGCGCGCCACATGCCGGTGCTATGGCTGCTGAGCTCGAGGCTGTGCTCAAAAGGTGGTGGGCATGACAAGGCATCAGCGAGGGAGCATGCCGTGAGCAGGGTGCCAGGCAGACAGACGGCACGCCCGGATTGCCAGTGCACACACGCCGCTTGGCCACGTCCCAGCAGCTGCCGCGCCGCCTGAGCTGGGCACGTGCCCACCACGCTGGCATGCCTCAGCCTGCCCTGTAAGCAGCCTGCCGGGCTGGCCACAAGAGGCGCCTCCTTGCCACCAACAACCGACCGACCCCACCCCCAGGGAGCCCACTAGCCACCCCAGCTGCCCACATGCCAGGCTGGCACGCCAGCAAGACTCACTGAGGCCGGTGAGGATGCCCGCCAGGCTGGACACCAGAGGCTCCTCCTGGTACACCATCACACGGCTGTCGGCAGTGTTGCCAGACACTGTGGTGCCGTTGTCGCCAGCGCCGGTGACGGTGGCGGTGCCGTTGCCGCCCAGCAGGACCGCGCCCATCTGTGGGTAGCAGGAGGGGCGGGTGGGGGCGAAGGCGGAAGGGTATGAGGGCGGGGCGGACCACGAGGGCGGATGCGATGAACGGAAGGCCGGCATTGTTGGCGCCAACAACCCTGCCCTCTATATTAGCGCAGCGCAGCACAGCGCGGCACGGGGCAGCACAGCGCAGGGCAGCGCGGCCAGCACGGTATGGGCAGCACAGCGCAGGGCAGGGCAGAGCAGCACAGCACAGCATGCAGCGCAGCACAGCACAGCGCAGCATTCGCCCCACCAGCTCAAGTTGGTTGTCAGTCACGTTGCTGGCCGCCAGCTGTACCGACAGGTCGCCATCTCCCCCCACCATCAGCAGCCCAATGAGCACGGCCTTGTTGCCCGCCACCACGCTGCCCTGCGTGAGCGAGAGGGCGGCGCGCCCGGTGGCACCCACACCCACGGCGCCGGCTGCCAGCAGCGTGTTGCCTGACAGCTCTGCAGGCCGGGTGGAGGTGGGATGGGGGGGGGTGGGAAGGGGAGTTGGGCGTGAGGGTGTACAGGCTTGGAGGGAGAGGGAGTCAGTGTCAGCGGTGACAACAGCCGCAGACCCATTCCCGAGGCGCACTGCACTGTGCCGCCGCCGCAATCAGCGAAGAATGCCAGCAGCCCCCGTGGCAGGTCAGCAGCCTCACCAGAGCCCAGCAGGCGCAGCGTGACGTCCAGGTTGGTCTCCCCCTCCATCAGCGCTGTCGCGTTGATGCTGTTGCCCACAAACGCGCAGTCATTGAGCGTGAACACATACTGGGTGCTGCCCGCCAGCAGCTCGGCGGCGGCGACGTCGACCTGGTGGGGGGCGGGGGTGGGGGGCGGGGCGGGGTGCTGGGCGCTTGTCAGCAGGGGGTGGGCACGAGGGCAAGGATGGCAAGCAGGGGTAGGCAGGGCGGCGGGCCATGCTGCTCGCGCCACCGTGCCATCGCAGCTGGCAGTTCTCTTGGCATTAGCAGGCTACAAGCACACCGAACCCTGCCCGCCGGCTGGCTGGCGCCAGCCCCACCCCCCTGTGCACGCCTCCAGCTCCCGTGTTCACCCCGTGCGCGCTCACCTCTGCCCGTCGCATGCTGCACTTGTTCAGATCCACGCTCACTGTGCCCACAGAGGCGCTGGCACCCACCCCCGCCACCAGGGTCAGCATGCGCTGGAAGGAGTCGGGGGAGAAGGCGACGCTGTTGAACTCCAGAGAGGCGGTGCTTGCGTTCTGAAACTGCTCCAGCGTGGCTGCCCAGGTGGCGTTGTCGGCGGTCAGCTCTGGGATGTCTCGGTCACACACAATGGTGCCCTCTGCAGGAGGGCGCAGGTGATAAGGGGAGGGCGGGAGGGGATGGAAGGCAGGCGGCTGGCGCAGGGGCAACACCGCGGCAGCCTTGCAGGCTGGGCTGGGCTGGGCGCTGGCGCCCCTAGAGGTGTGGCCCCAGAGGCGCCGCTGATCGCGCTACATCGAAATAACGCCGCAAAGCTGGAATGTGCAGGCGTCGTGGGAGTGTGGCAGGTCCTGAACGCGCTCTCGGGCTGGCCACAGGTGCTCGCCAAGGGGTGTGGCACACGCACCTGCTGAGTCCACCGTGCATTCTGCCCAGGCCCCGGAAGCCGAAACCAGCAGCATGAGGCACAGCCCCCACTGTGCTGCACAGGCGCCTCGCATGTTGGGCCACCGCGTTGCTGATCGCTTGCTGGCCGCTGGCGTTGCTTGGAGGAATACAGCGATGTACCAATAGTGCAATGGTGGGAGTATCTGGTATGCAAGTGCGGGTCCTGCTGGGCCGCGTCCTGCGCCGCGCGGGATACAAGACTCGACTCTGCGCACTGCGGAGCGGGCAGATCAACACACGGCAACAGATGTACACAGTGATTGGAGCGCGGGGCTGGCTTTTGAATCCGCGACTCGGGACGCGGCCTGCTGATGTGGACCGAGCTGTTGCTGTGACATAACCAGGTAAACCTGGTACCAGTATGGCCTCTGCCTTGCATGGCGTCACAGCAATGGTAATGTCACACGAACGTTAAAATGCACATTACGCGCGGACAAAATAGCAGATGGAGAGCACTGATGGATCAGATGGGGCACGTGCAGCGTGGAGTCTGGTGCCACGCAAGCAGCAGAACGGCACCCTCACACATCGCCCTCCTTCATTGGCGCGACCGGCGTGTAGCGGTGCGGCATCCGGCTACGTCCCACATAGCGCCAGGCCGCAAAGCTCAGCACACCCAGCAGCACCACCGCCAGCGCACACACGCTGAGGAAGGCCACCCAGCCGGTGAGGGTGATGGCGGCCATGCCGTGGGCTTTGGGGTCCACAAACGTCTTGCTCAGCCCCGCAGAGTGGGCAATCTGCATGGCGAGTATGGTTGGGAGGAGGCAGGCAATGAGGCGGGGACAGACGCACGCCACTCTGCTCCTGTGCTGCTTGGCACCCCCGCTTTTGTCGCCAGCTCAGCTCACCATCTTGCTATCTTCGCACATGCGCCACCTTGTTCGCCACGGCCTCCAGGCTCGCTGCCGCCCGTTCCCCCTCCCCCCCACACGCACTCCCCCTCTCTCCTTCGCTCCTAACATGCTCCCTCATCCCTGCTCTCTCACCTGTGCAACCTTGTTGGCCACAGCCTCCAGGCTCATGCTGCTGTCGAACACGGCGCGGGCGTCACGAGGCACCGCCACCAGCACCAGCTGCCGGCACCCCGCCGACAGCGCCTCCGCCGCTGCGCCGCCCTGCGCGGCCTGCTGGGACAGGCACTGCCCCACAGCCCCCATGCGCACGAAGCCTTTGCCTGCACGCGGCAGCGCAGGGCAGCGCGCCTGCAGGTGTGCAGCGCGGGGGGAGTGGGAGCAGGGGTGAGACGGGCACAGAAGGTTGAAGCAGGTGTGCACCAGGCAGCGCAGCTAGCAGGTGCAAACCTGCACAAGGCGCAAGGCACCAATCGCAAATCGCAGCACCGAGTGTTGTGTCGGGCAACACACAGTATGGAGCTGCAGGGTTTGTCGCCCACCCCGCAACCAAACCTCGTCCGCACTGAAGAACACATCCAGCACAGCGTCCGCCCCGCATGCTCAGCCCTACAGCAGCCCAAGCAGCAGCACGGCACCAGAACGACCTCTTTCCAGCTGCCCCCGCACCTTCACATCCGGGTCGCACACAGCCGTGAGGGGTGCCCCCTCCCTGTAGGCCCACAACGCCATGCGCACGCCGCGGGACAGCTCGGTCTGGCAGCCCTCTGCAGGCAGGCGGTTGGGCGGGCGGGCGGGCGGGCGGGCGGGCAGGCCGGCTGGTGGGTGGCATATAGGAATTGACAGGTGGATGGGCGGGCGAGCTGACGGACGCACGGGCACCGGCGGCATCCTGGCAGGAGTGCACTGGCGGCTGGGGGCACACACACATGCAAGCTGACGATATCAACAACGGCAGCGGCAGCGGCAGCAGCAGCGGGAGCAAGCCGGTGCCAGCGAGGCCGAGCAGATGATGGAACAGCAGCTGACAGAGCATTACTGGTGGCGGAACAGGGACTAACACAAGGAGCAGCAGTTCATCTTCCACCTGCCTCACCTGACAGCGACTTGTACTTGCCCACCAGGCACTTGAGCACCACGCCCTGCTGCCCCTCCTGCAGCGCCGCCTGCTCCGCCTTGCACTGGGCATCCACATCGGGCTGCAGGGAGGGGCCCATGTCATAAAGCGCATCTCATTGTGCGCTGGTGTGGCGGGGAAATTGGGCAGTCGTATCGGCAGAGAGAGGGAACCACCGGACTGCACCCCTCCCCCCGGAACTGGCACACATGCCAGCCACGCTGGCGCTCTCCAGCAGGAGCAAGGCAGCAGCGCCGCCCTCCACCGCCCAGCCCCCGCACCTGGCAGGCTGAGCTGACCCCATAGTCGAGGCGGTAGTCAGTCTGGGCAGCCGCCGTGTGCTGCGCCACCTCCTGCCGGCACTCCTCGCTGCAGTGGGCACACAGGGGGAGGCGAGGGCGTGAGCGGACTGGCGCAGCAATGCACACGTGGGAAAGCCCAGTGGCTGTGTGACGTGCGCTGTGCTCACGCCGGGGGCATAATGCAAGCCTCGGAACCACCCAGTGCTTGTGTGCAGGAGGTGCGTCTGCCTCCCTCGAGAGAAGCATGGCGCACCCAGTTGGCCAGTGCACACCGCCGTTGTGTGCCCTGGCCTGGGCGCACGCCGACATCGCCCCAACTTGCTTGGCACTCCCCTGCCCTGCCCTGCCCCACCCCCCCTGCCCCACACTTCCTTCCCCCCGATGTTCCCACCTAAACCCAGGCTTGCCCATGTTCTCCACCAGGCAGCGCAAGGCACGCGCCTTGCCTGCACGGCACGGCACACGCAGCGGCACAAGGGTCAACAAGCTGCGCCACGTTGTGCCACACAGCCAGGCGGCACAAAGTGCACGCACACCCCGAAGCCTTCCCATGCTCTGGCCGCCCTCAGGCCCCACGAGCAAGCGGCCTGCCGCCGGCACAAGTCAAGCCGTGTTGGCAGAGAGAGCAGCGGGGCTGCCGCACCGGTGGCTTGGCCGGCCGGCTTGGCGCTGCCTCTGCCGACCTGCCTGCCCGCTTGCCAGCTGGCCCTGCCCAGCCAACCGGCACCTCGCTGGCTACCCATCCTTGCACACCAAGGCAGCCAGACACCCGGCACATGCAGCTCCAATTATGTGCCTAGCTGAGACGATTACAATCCCCCTGCCCTGTATTTGCCTACCCCCACACCTGGCTCCACATCCCTGCAGAAGGAGGCGAGCTCCCCCGAGCAGGCGGCCTGCATGTGTGGGCGCAGCCGCACGTCGCGCGTCTGCAGGATGCTCAGCCGGTGCTCGTGGTCCTTGCAGTTGCGGCTACAAGGCGGGCAGGGAAGGGGGGGCAGGGAAGAAGGGTGCCTGGAGAAGTGGGGCAGGAGGGGATGCCAAATGCTCAAGGCTGGTGCTCATGACCCTAGTAGGTGCCGGTTGCGTGATGAGACACCTCTCAGGAAGAAACATAGCAAGGGGAACAAAACACCCCCGCCCTCCCACTGCCCCGCCCCCGCCCCTGCGCCCGCACCTCAGCTGGTTCCAGTGCGTGCGCAGGCAGGCGTGCACGCGCCCCCCGCCTGGCTGCACGCCGTGGCAGTGGGTGGCAATGTCGCCCCGGCAGGCCGCCTCCATCTGGGGGTCCAGCCGGTAGTCGGACACCTGCAAGGCACGTACAGGGCAGCGGCGGTGATGTTTTAGTTACAGTTGGTCTGCGGCAAATCGAACCAAGCACTGACAGTTGTGTGTGTGTGTGTGTGTGTGTGTGTGTGTGTGTGTCTGTGTGAGTAGAGGCAGCCACCACCCGGGGGCAATCAGGCAGTGCGGCAGCTCCAGGCACGGCACCCCCAGCTCCCGTGCCCCTCTCATGATGCGCCCCTCGTCCAGAGGCTTCACACGCAGCCCAGTCCGCCCTCTACCTGGGCCTCACCCAGGCAGAGCTCCTCGATGCGGCGCTCCTCCCCCATCTTTGTGCCCCTCGCCCTCACCACTGTTAAGATGTAGCGTCAATGCAAGGCAAACAGCCCCACCCACCCACCTGCGCCTTGACCAGGTGGAACACCTCGTTGCGGCACTCCTCCCCACGGATGTCGTCCAGCTTGTCACGCAGGCAGTCCGTCACCACGCCCTGGCACTCCTGCCCGGCCTCCGCACAGCTGGCCGCCTCCTCTGCAGCACATGGTGTGGCGCATGGGGGAAGTGTGGGCGGGAGAGAGGGGGAGGTGGATGCATTGTGGTGGCATGAGTGATGCTGCATGCTCTGCAATGCAGGCGCCGGCACCGGCGAGGGCTACAAGGGGGCCAGCAGGGGGCGCGAGCTACCGGGGTATGTGCGAACAGGCACGCTCGGGCCATGTGCACAGCACACACAGCAGGGTGCACAGCGCAGCAGCGGCACATCTGGACGGTCATAGAGCTCACTCTTGCACAGGCGTGAGACCTCTCCGGAGCACGCCTTTTGCAGGCGGTAGTTCAGGCGGTAGTCGTGGGAGGCCTGGAGCTGCGGGGTGGAAAGACGGCAGCAGCAGCTGATGTGGGGAGGGCACAAGCGTGCGACCAGCTTCCTGGCAGGTGCCGGGAACGCGAGATCAGAGCAGCACTGAGGCGGTGGAAATGCCACGCTCTTTAAATCGGGACGCAGGTGTGCAGCTGCAGTCCTTGAGCCGACAGCTGGGCCCAGCGCCGCCCGATTGCTGGCAGCAACCTTCTGCAATCAGCGGCACCAGCGCATCGCACCCACCCACCCACCTCGTCCTTCTTTACTTCGGACCGGCACTCGTCTGACATCTCGGCATCGTCAAGCTTGTCCTGCAGGGCCCGGCATGACAGCACAGCACGCCTTGGCATCGCACAGCACAGCACAGCACTGGTCGGCCATCCCTGAACCGCACCAGAGGCCTGTGCTGCCGGGGACCGGGAGGCAAGGTGGCCAGGGGCACGACAGGGGCACAGCGCAGCGTGGCTACGGCACAGGGCACCACAGGAGGTTGAGGCACAGCGCAACGTAAGCCGAGGGGGGCAGCATGGTGCGGGGCGTGCGTGGCCGCACCTGCAGGCAGCGCACGACGCGCGCGTGGCCGTGCGGCGTGTCTGCGCAGAAGATGGAGATTTCGGTCACGCAGGCGCGCTGCAGGGGGTACTTGAAGTCAATGTCCTCTGCATCATGGCACATGTGTGGGAAGGGCGGGGGGAGGGAAAATCATGACGCAACTCGGTCATGAGGTGGCGGCTGCGCGCCGCGTTCCTGGAGGCAGTGGTCCTCTGTTGCATGTGAATGTGGTTGGCTGGGTTGTTGTGAGCGTGAAGATGCAAATGAGCAAGCGACATGGCTGCTCAGCTGTCTGCCCCTTCCCCTGCCCTCTGTCCCTCCCCCAACCCGAAGCCCCCACCCACCCGCCAGCTTGAGCAGCTGGCCCACCCCCGCCCTGCCGGCCTCCCCTCCAGCTCCCATGCCTCATCAATCATGCACTAGCACAAGCTCTCCACTCTTGCGCTCCGACTGCTGCCACCCACCTGCCAGCATCTCCTCATGTCTGAACAGCTGGGCGGAGCAGGGCTTGGACAGCTGGCTGCGCTGCTCCTCCAGGCAGGTGATCACGCGGGCCGACCCAGGGATGGTGGCGTTGCAGTGCTTCTTGACATCGCTGCGGGGCCGGGCGGGAGGTGGGGTGGGGGGTGAGGGTGAGTGGAGGGGTTGGGGGTGGCACGGTTGGAGAGCGGCAGGAAGAGAGGACCAGGCGGGGGCAGCAGCAGCGGCAGGCAAGGGCCCGCCCAAGCCCCTTTCCCTGAAGGCCTCTCCTGCCACACCCCACCCCCAATGCACGAGTAGCACCACCCAGCCAGTGCCAGGCAGACCTGCAGCACCCAGTGCCTCAACACGTACGTCCTCCTCTCCTGCCCGCCCCGCTGCCCCTCTCAACACCGCTGCCCCAGGAGAGCCGCCGCACCCGTGGCAGGCCTGCGCCAGCTCGTGGTCGAACCGAATGTCCTCCGCCTCCCGCGCCAGCTGGCGGTGCACCTCCTCACGGCACCGGTCGTCGCGGATCTTGGCCCGCTTGGTCTGGGAAGGGGCAGGGCAAAGGGCGGGCAGTATAGGGCAGGATGGATTGCAGGGACAGGGGCAGCACGGTGCGAGGCAGGGAGGGCTGGGTGGGACTTTGCGCAGGGTGCGACGGATGCAGTCTGAGGGTTCATTCGCGGCAGACGCCTGCCGCGGCGGCATGCAGCTGCTGCGCCATGCATGCCTTGGGTAGTCACCCAGCCATGGTTACGCTGCCCGTATAACTGTTGACTTGTCAGTCTTGACTTCTGAAAGAGCTATTCGATAAGGTGTAAATTAGACTAGCAGACACCAGGCACCAGGCACCAGACACCAGCAGACACCAGCCCCTGCTCTTACCTCCAGGCAGGTGATGACCTGTGCATCAGCAGCAAAGCCCGACAGCAGCTCAATCGCCTCCCGCTCCTTCTCACACAGCTCCGCAATGTCCTCCTCACAATACTCCCTGCAGTGGCGGGTTCATGGGTGGTAGGCAGCAGAGGTGGTAGGCAGCAGGGAGGAAGACGAGGCCAGCACAACAGGCACACTCCCTCCCACGACTAGCGGGCAGGGGCTGTGCTTGTGGCCGCCGCTCATCTCCACCACCCTACCTTGTCCCACCCACGACATAACAAACACACGACCAACCAACCAATAGGTCACAACACGCACCGCAGCCCGTAGTTGAGCTCGTAGTCGCTGCTCTCCCGCTGCAGCCGGGCCTGCAGGGCCTCCCAGCACCGCTCACTGAACTCCTCCTCTGCATGGTGGTCCTCCAAGCAGTCCTCCATCTTGCCATCCCCTGCACCGGCAGACCAGCAGGCAGGCAGGCAGGCAGGCAGGTGTCTGTCAGAACGGTGCATGGCTGCATAACTGAGACAGCCCTCCGCCTCCTCCTCCTTGTACCTGCCCTCCAAGCTCTCTTCCATGGTGCCATCCCTTGCAGGGCACAAAGGCAGGCCAGGCATGAGGGTGCACGGCGGGTGCCTGCGGCAGCGGCAGCAGCCAAGAAGCTGAGCAGCCAGGCGGCAGCCTGCTGTGCTCATCGCACCGCGACCCCCCAGCCCCCTTCACCCCCGGTTCTCCTCCACACCCCGCCCGTCCGCCTTCCCCGCCCGCCCCGCCCCACGCACCCCACTCCTCATCGGCGCAGAAGCGGCGGATGTCTGCTGAGCAGGCGTGGAACAGGTGCCTGTCCAGCCGCACGTCCTCTGCCCGCTCCACTTCCACGCGCTTCATCTGGTCCTTGCAGGCAGCTGATGAAATGAGGTAGTAATTGTCCAGCTGCAGACGGGGAGCCAAATAAGGGAAGGGAAGGGATTTCATGGAAAAGGGAGGGGGGTGCGAGGGTACTGATCAGCTGCAGAGGAGGAGGGAGCAGGATCGCAGAGGCGAGAGCGCGGGAGGGTGGGCATGTGAGCGAGGCGCGCGCTTTGTTGGCCAACCGCTCCCAGCTCCCTGCCCCGGCACCCCCATGCCATCATCCCCCCCCCCCCCTCCTCTGCCTTGCCTGCCTCCGACCCCCGACAGTCAACCCTCACCACCAGGCACAGCATGACCCACCCCCTCCTCACCGGAGCCAGCCCGGCAGGCTGCCAGCCTGGCAGATGCCAACAAACACTAGCACCACCAGAGCGCCCCTTCACCAGGCACTGCTTGACCCACCCCTCCTTCACCGGGTCAGCTCCCTCGCACGGCGCGCCACGTCAGCGTCGCACCACCCACATGCCACGACCCAACTCCCCACCCTGCCTGCATGCCCCACCAGCCTCGCAGGGCTGGATGGGAACGATACAGGAACAGCAGCGAACATAAGACACACAACACAACAAAGGAATGAGGGGGCGCACCAGGCACTGCGTGAAGGCCCCCTCCTCCCGAGGGTCCGCCTTCTCGCACAGTGCCCCCACGTCGGCGTAACACGCGGCGTACAGCATCGAGTCCACCCGCCAGTCCTCGGCCTCCTCCTCCTCCTCCTCTTGCACCCGCTCGGCACACTTGTCCGACAGCTGCAGGCAGGTGGCAAGTGCAGCCAGAGAAGTCAGGTACATCGGGGGGAGTTGGTGCTAGGCAGTGTGCGAGTGATGCAAGAGGCGAAGGGCCTGGGCAGAGCGCGCGGCCAGGTGCATGCAGGTGGCTGGCGTCACTCGAAGAGACCACTTGCTGAGCGTGCGTGACCTTTTGCCATCCCACCTTGCCCTGGTCCCTCTTGCTGCACTTCCTTGTTCCTGCTGCAGCCCATGCACCAACCAAGCCCACCAAGATCCCCCAGCATTCAAAACAGATCATGGCCCTCACCTTTTTCTTCTTGACCCGGCGCAGGCAGTCCAGCACATCAGCCGCGTTGCTGCGGTCGTACTTCTTCTTGCTGCAGTGCTTCTTGATGTCGTCACGGCACGCCTTGGCCAGCGGCACATCCTTGTTCACGTTTGTGGCCCGGTCCCTCTTGAAGGCAGCCAGCTCCTCCCAGCAGTCGTCCGACACCACGTGGCCTGCAGCGTGCAAAGCATGGGGCCACGGCAGCATGGTCACAGCGCGAGAATGAAGCCTGTGACATTACAGGCAGCATGACAGAAGGGGCATCGGCACACTCAGCGCCGCATGGGATGGCAGGGGAGGTGGGGGCGTGCGGCGGCGTGGGAGAGGGGGTTGCGCGGTTCATACGGTCCACGTGCAGCAGCTGCAGCGGCAGTTTGCTGAGCACCCACGTCGTACTAATCTGGGGTTGAAGCAAAGAGGAGGTGGGCATCATCCCGTGCACCCAAACGTGCCAATAGCATGCACACCGCACCCTGCCTGCCCGCCGCCATGCAGCAGATCCCACACTGCCCGCCTCTCACCATGTGTGTCCCCATCCTCCTCCTCCTCCAGCTGCTCTGTCAAACACTTGGCCAGCCGCCCCTCCCCAGGTTCCACCTTGGGACAAAACCGTTCAATGTCTAGCTCACACGAGCCTGCAGCAAGGCAGGGCAGGTGGGCAGCGCGCAAGGTGCGGCGGAGGTGGGTGCTGCAGCTAACGCAGCCCGGGTGGGGCAAAGCCTCTGCAGCACCCTGCTAACCACAGGCCCTGCTACAAGCCTCTGCCTCGCCCCTGCTGCCTTGGGTGGCAATCGCTCTGTCACACGATCAGCTGCTGCGTCGTTGCCACCGCTGCCACACCCGCTCACCGACGGTGGAGACGTCAGCGTCTGCGTTCCACAGGTCCGCCTCCGGCACTTCCTCTACGAGGTCCGATGTCACATTCACGGCTTTCGTGTCGGTGCGGTTCTTCTGAGCCCTCTCGACGACTGCCAGCTTCGCGTCGAGCAATTTATCTTTGTTCTTGCGCTTGCCGGCCTCTTTCTTGTTGCCGTCCTTCTTCTCACCCGCTGCGGCACCCGCCAGAAGCAGGGCAAGCAGCACACAGGCCGCGCAGCGCCCCATTGGTATGCGCTGAACCCCAGTCAGAAGGTCAGTGCATCCTCTGAGAGCAGTGCTTCATCGATGCTGAGCTTCAAGGCGCCTGCCTCTGGGCTGCGGGAGCAAAGATGAAAACCCTGCCTTGCTGGCAGTACCTGAACTTGGACGCTTGGATGAAGCTTGCAACTTCCGGCAGGCTGTCCTGTGCTGATACCGACACTGCAAAGGGGTATAGAAGGGCAAGCAATCGGCCTGCAAGCTGCCCAACTTGCTGCTCGACTGCCCCGCTTCTTTTGCGTGCCCAGACAAGCGTCGCATATAGCATTTCACAAATGAGCCACATGCAGCTGGCGGGGGCCGGCTTTGCAGCCCCCTTGGTGGCCCAGCCGCCGGCGCGCCGCTGTGCTTGTGGCCCTGCAGCGCTGCATGCAAGTTGGGGCGGCCAGCAGCGGCATGGGGCAGCGTCACACGTGCCGCAGGCCATGCGCGGGAAGCGCACGCAGCAGGTGAGTGGCAGCGGTGGCGGCAGCGGCACCGGCAGCGGCGGCGACGGTGCCTGTTCGCTAGAACACAGCCTTGCTTGTTTCACGCAGCACCTTGTGCACTTACAAACGGCATGCACATGCATCCCCATGCGGTGTGGCAAGCTTCACGAGCTAGCCTTGCATCCTGCACCTGCCTGCCCTGCAGGCCACTGCGCCGCCAGAGGAGCCGCCTGAGCTGGCGCTGGGTGGCGAGGTTTTCGAGGGCGCCTTCGAGACAGAGTGGCTGCCAGGCAGCGGCCCGGCGGCACCTGACAGCGAGCTGGGGGAGGAGGAGGAGGAGGAGGATGACGGGCCGGCGGCTGTGTGGGTGACCCCTGAGCTGGAGGCGGCAGCCATCGCCGCCCTCGAGGCAGAGGCGGCAGCGGCAGGCTACGGCAGCGACGGCGAGGGGTATGGCGAGGATGATGATGAGGCACGGGAGGAGGACAAGCCGCGGGTGGCGGGCAAGCGGCTGCCGGCAGAGGTGCGCTGCTTTGACACCGCGCGCATCTACGTCAAGGGCGGCGACGGCGGGCGCGGCTGCGTGGCGTTCCGGCGCGAGAAGTACGTGCCACGCGGCGGGCCTTCGGGCGGCAACGGCGGCCACGGCGGCTCTGTGTACCTCGAGGTCGACCCCGCACTCAACTCTCTCATGAACTTCCGGAGGCAGGTGCACTTCAGGTGAGGCGGGGGCCGGGCAGGCAGCAAGTGTGTGTGCTGCTGCTGCGGGGGTGCAGGTCTGCGGTGGGGGCCGGTGGGGGCGGCGGGGCAGGAGGGCAGGGCGGCTGAGCAAGGAGGGAGCAGTGGAATGGCAGGAGGGCCGACGCTCCTTGCCTTTACACCTGATTCTTGAGCACCAGATGCCGTAAGTGTGCGCCCACGACCAGCCCAGCGCAGCGTGTGCCCTCTCGTCCTCATTGCCCACTGCCGCCACTGCTGTATGCAGGGCTGAGCCGGGCACGCCTGGCCAGGGCAGCGACATGCACGGCGCCAACGCCAAAGACTTCATTGTCAAGGTCCCGCCCGGCACGATAGTGCGGGAGCGCGGGGCAGGCGAGGACACGCCCCCGCTGGCGGAGCTGCTGAGGCCGGGTGACCGGGCGCTGGTGGCGCCGGGCGGGCGCGGCGGGCGGGGCAACCTGGCGTTCAAGAGCGCGCGCAACACGGCGCCTGCCCTGGCAGAGTTTGGGGAGAAGGTGAGGGGGCAGGGGGAGGTCGTGGTTGGGTGGTGCAGGGTGGTGGTGGGCACAGACTGGGGCGTTGGTGACAGCGGGGCACAGGGCCAGTGCTGCGGGGAATGTGAGGGTTGGGTGAGAGGGCGGCAGGTGTGGCTGGTAGCAGATGGGGCTAGTTGCAGCGCGAGCAGCAGCTCCCGGGCATGGCACGAAGGTGGGCAGCGCTGCACTGCCTGCCTGCATGCATGCTGCAGCCCTGCCCACACACTACCCTGCAGGCCTGCTGCAGCCACCTGCGGCCGTGCACTGCTGCTACTTTGCTTCACTGTTGCCTGCAGAGCCAAGAGATGTGGCTCGACCTGGGCGAGCTGAAGCTCTGCTGCCTCTGCAATTGCCTGTTCTGCCACCGCCCCTGCCACTAACCCTGGAACTTGAGTGCCCCTGCCAGGGCCAGGAGACGTGGGTTGACCTGGAGCTGAAACTGGTGGCAGATGTGGGCATCATTGGCTGCCCCAATGCTGGAAAAAGCACGCTCCTCAGGTGGGGGCGCTGGGCAGCCCTGGCATGCTTTCACCCGCTGCAGCCCTGCAGTGGTGCACGCCTAAGTGCGGTTGTGCAGCCACTGCATGCACGCTGAGTGCTGTTTAGGAGTGCGGCATCACCATTAGCGCTGGCCCCCAGCCGTACATCGGCACCCATGCCCTGCTCCCTCCCGCTTGTGCCCAACCCGTGCCGTCCTCCCTGCCCGTGCCCTGCCCCTGCTCCCCCCCGCGTGCGCAGCGTGGTGAGCGCTGCCCGCCCCAAGATTGCCAACTACCCCTTCACCACGCTGGTACCCAACCTGGGGGTGTGCAACCTTGACTACCGCACCACAGTGTTTGCGGGTAGGGCGGGCGGGAGGGGCAGGAAGTTGGGGAGGCGGTGTAACTTGGGGAAGATGGTTGGGCACAGGGGGTCTGCAACCTCGACTACTGCACCACCCGTGTGTGCGGAGGCCCAGTGTGTGTCTGGCGGCCTGGAAGGCGGTTGTGTGTGCATGCCTGCCGCCCAAGCCGCGCTGCCACCACCCTGCCACCCCTGCCCCTCACCCTCCCACCGTCCCGCCCTCCCCCCCACCCCCCCCTGCAGACGTGCCCGGGCTGCTGGAGGGCGCGCACGCGGGCGTGGGGCTGGGCCACCAGTTCCTGCGGCACTGCCAGCGCTGCCGCGTGCTGGTGCACGTGGTGGACGGCACCAGCCCGGACCCGATGGGGGACTACCGCGCCATCCGGCAGGAGCTGGAGCTGTTCAACCCGGAGCTGGCGGTCAAGCCGCAGGTGAGCGTTCAATCCCGAAAGGTTTTCTTCTGACCATAAGGTGCTGTTGCAGGGTGAGGGCAGGAGCTGGAGGTGGGGTATGTGCGCGTATGCAACATGAAGAGAGCATCTCTCTGGGCATAGGGGTGGTGGGGGTATGTGTGTCAGGGCAGGAGGTGGAGGCGTTCACAGCCACGACACATGGCGTGCAAGGCGCAGCATCAGTCTGGGATGACGGGAAGGTGTGCCAGCCTAAGCCAAGTACCGACATCCCTCTCGCCTGTCCCTGCCCCCTCGAACCCCTTTTCTTCTCTCATCCTTCACCCCTCAATTCGTGTTGTGTGCCCCTGCAGCTGGTGGCATGCAACAAGACGATGTTCGTATCTCTTCCCTCACCCGTCCCTCACCCTCGCCAATTTGTGTGTGTCCCCCCTGCAGCTGGTGGCGTACAACAAGATGGACGTCCCCGACTCGAGTGACTACTGGGAGGATGTGCGGGAGCAGCTGGCGGCGCAGGGGGTGCCCGCCGACAGCATCTATGCAGTCAGGTGCGGGGGCGGCTGTTGGGGGGCTGGCAAGCAGGCTCGCGGCCGGGGATTGGGGCCTGTGTTCAGGGGTTGGGGTTGGTACAGTGGGGCGGGTGCTGCGCACTGCCGGCTCTGCACTGGCAGGAAGCATGATCCTGCCCCACCCTTTGCGTCCACCCCGCTTGCGCCACCCTCACGCCCCATCCGCACTTACCCCCGTGCCCTGCCGCCCGCAGCGCGGTCAGCGGGCGCGGCGTGACGGAGCTGGTGCGCGCGGTGCGCTCCCTGCTGGACACCCTGCCAGAGGAGGTGGAGGAGGAGGTGGAGGGGCGGACGCAGCAAGGCGCGGCGCTGCCGGCGGCGCTGCCGGGGCGGCGGGACACGGATGCACGCATTGGGGAGTTCAGTATTGAGGCCGACCTGGCGGGGCCGCGGGTGTGGACTGTGCAGGTGCGCAGCTGGGGCAGGGGGCTTCTTGCTTTTAGTTGCGCTTGCACGAATGCATGCAGGCAGACGGGGGCAGCGGTGCGCCCTTGTGGGACGTGGACGGCAGCGGGCGTCGGGTGGGGGCGGGGCTGCTGTTCCTGCCCGCCCATCTTCTTGCTCTTCCCCTACACCTCTTCCGTCAACCCTGCGGGGTGCCTCCACAAAGCTCTTTGGGCAAAGAGCTGAACAGGAACTCAGCAGCTGCTCATCACGCATTATGCCTGCTCATCTGCCCCGCTGCTCACCTGCTCGCTTCCGCCCCCCTGCACCGCTTCCTGCAGGGCGCGGCCATCGAGCGGTTTGCCCAGATGACGGACTGGTCCTACTACGAAGCTGCCCGCCGCTTCCAGCGCGTGCTCGTGGCGTCAGGCATCGACTCTGCGCTGCGTGCCCGCGGCGTGCTGGTGAGGGAGGGTTGAGTCGGAGGGTGGGGACTTGAGACATGTGTATGCATGCCTTGACTGTGCCGCCACGCAAGAGCTGTGCCTCCTGCTAACCTGAACCTACTGGTTCTCTCCCTTTGTGCTCGTTCAGCGTGGCGCCTGTGCCAATTGGGACTTGCAGTGTGTGCACTCGTCTCAAGAAGCTTTCCACACTCAACTGCCCTGCCTCCGTTGTGTACCCTGCCCCAGTGCCCGTGCCACCCCTCTCACCCGCTGCCTCCCTCCCTCCCTCCACGTGTGCCCGCCCTGCAGGACGGCGACACCGTGGTGATTGGAGACCTGGAGTTTGAGTATTCGTCGGACAAGAGCGAGAGCGGGATGTACGACCGGTGGTACAAGGAGCGCCGCGCCGCCGGCATTGTGGGCAAGGGCCAGGCGCGCTGGCCGCACGTCACCGGCTGAGTGCGGCGCAAGCGGCATGCGGTGGGGCGGGACATGCGCTGCACCCTCAGCATTGTACTGTACATTGCAGTCTGTAGTGAGGCTCAAAATTTCGTGTAGCACTGGTCGCAAGCGATCTGTCCAGAAGGGGGTGCGTCTTCGCGGCAGGGAACAACTAGAGCCCCTGGTTTTCTGCACACTGGGGGGGTTGTATTGACCGCCTCCTCCTGATGAAAGGTTTTCAAACTGGCAAGCTGTTTGTGGCCTCAGGATAAGGGTGTTCCATCCATCATGGTGTCGACGGCTGTGCAAAACCCTAGAGACCTGCGTGCTGAGCAGAATCCAGCGGTTATTGGCGAGGCGGCTGCTACGTCCTGGGCCCACCTCCAACTGCCCAACTCTTTGGCCTGGTTGAAGGCAAGCAAGTGGATGACTTTCTACTGGTTGTTGTGTGGGTGATTCTTGACTTGAAATTCAACAAATTGTTCAGGGCACCCAGAGGATATTTTGGCAGTGCCCGCCACATCAGCAGGGGTCAGCGAGCCTTCTCTCGCCTGCCGATCGCTCATTGAAACGGCAAGGTTCAGAGACCAGTTTAGCGGTGCCCAGCCTTCTTCGTCTAGTTGCAGGAGTCGGCGCCGGGTTTGGTTCGCCCGAAGGGCGTTTATAACTTTGCAGCCAAGGCGAGCAGGCCCCAAAACAGCTGGGTTCGCTTTCCTCTACAGCCCAGAGAACCTGGCAGCCTTGCCTCGAGGTGACTAGCCGTGATCGGCGCCGGGCGCCGGGCGCCTGCAAAGGCTCTTCTTTTTCCGCGCGACTTTGCACGGCTGCCACTGAGCAGCCTCCGGTGTTGAGGCAAGGCGCCTCCGATCAAGGCGCCCCTGTGTGCCCCTGCCGACGCTGCCGCTCCCGCCGCTCCTGCCCTCCCTGCAGCGCTGCCGCACACCTTGCAGCCGCCCCGTGCTGGCACCATGCCTCCCTCTGCCTCCGAGCCATCTACATACACTGACAGCGGAAAGAATGATTTGGCGGTGCCCCCCGTGGGTGTGAGCTGGAAGGTGAGGGGAGCAGGCCCGGGGCCTGGCTTAGGGCGCAGACGGGCGCTGCAGGGGCAGACGGGCGGCGGCATAGTGGGCGCGCATCTTGTCAGCTGCAGCGCACCCGCTGGCGGGGGAACCACACCTTCACCTCATATCTGATCTATGCAGCAGCTCAGAAGGGTTGGGTGCACCCGTAGCTGGGCCGCACGTGAAGCGGCACACACACCCCACTTCTTTCCCCTCCCTTGCACGGCGCGCAGATTGCGGCGGCGACGGCGGGCGGCGCCGACCGCGCCCCTGCCACTGGCGGGCCGCTCAGCCCGGCCGACTACAGCGCCGCTGGGGTGGCCTGGACGGTGGTCAGGGGCACAGCCTACGACCTCACAGAGTTCCTGGCTTCGGGGGCCCACCCCGGCGGGGATGCCCTGGCGCGGCTGGCGGTGGGGCGTGACGCCACCGCCCTCTTGGAGTCCAACCACCTGAGGCAGGAGCAGCCCATGGCGGCGCTCAAGCGCCTGCCCGTGCTGCACGGATTCCCGGTGGATCAGGTGAGCACCGTGGTTGTTGAGCCTAGGGGCAGGTCTCGTGTGTTCAGCAGGCGGGGTAAAAGTTCATAGGCAGCGGCAAATGGCGCTGGTTTGCCGCGCTCTTAGGACCAACGCCTTTTGTGGGGAGCAGCGCCCTTACAGCTCTTAACGCTTCCAGACGAATCTGTTCGTCATGAATTGCACGAGTACGTCTGTCATCGAACCGCAAGCGTCAGTTAGTAATGTAAGTATCAACATCCCCCCTGCTTCTGTCTTTCGCCGCAGGTTGCCCAGGCGCCCCGCCCCTCCGACTCCCCCCTCTACACCAGCATCCGGCGGCGCGTGGTGGCCGAGGTGTTCCAAGGCGCCCCCCGGCGGGGCGCCGGCAAGGGCGGCGAGGGGCAGGCGGGCATTTCGCTAGCCCTGCTGCTGGCGGGCGGCGCCCTGTGGCTGCACGCCCCCTGCATCCTATCCGGCCTGCTGCTGGGCCTGGCGGCGGCCTTTGCTGCCATGGTGCTGTTCCACGCAGGTGGGTGCGCCTCAGCTGCGAGGTTTAGGGGGGTTGAACGCAGTGTAGGACTTGGGTTTGCAGACACCTTGCGCCCAACGCACCGCATGTTGTGAGCTGAAGGCACACCCCAAGCACGAGGTGCCCCAGGCACCCCAGAACAACTGCAAGATGCTGCGTCCATGTCTGGCTGGATTGAGTCGAGCCTAACGTGATGCACTGGTGTGGCTGTCCTGGCCTGCAGGGAACCACGGCTCCCTGTCCACCAACACCCGCGTGAACGCTGTGCTGGCGCTGGCTGGCGACCTGCTGGGCGCGTCCTCCCTCCCCTGGCGGTACAAGCACCAGGTGCCCGCCCGCTCTGCCCCGCCCGCCCGCCCCCCTGCCCTGCCGCCCTGCTTGTCCAGTGTGCCGTGCCTTCTTGCTCACCTACCCGCCTGCCCGCATGCTTCCACGCCCGTCTGTCTGTGACGCTGGCACCGCCGTGCTCTGCTTCATGCGCCCGCCCAGGGCAAGGGTGCAATGGCGTGTTGTCAGGTCAGCTTTGACTGCCCTATGTTTCCCGCCCCATGCACACTGCCAGGCCTCTGTTGCTCACAAGCTGAGGGTGCTCCAGCCGTTGCGCCCCTAAGCTCGCACCCTCAACCCACACCCACAGCCTCCCTCCTTTCTTTCTGGGCTTCCAGGTCAGCCACCACATCTGGACGGGCAGCCACTCGCACGACGCCGACCTCCTGTCGCCCTTCCCCCGCCTGAGGTGCGACCCCCGCTGCGCCATGCTGTGTCATGCCGTGACCACGCTTTGCTGTGCGGCGCTGTGCTGTGCTGTGCGGACCCATTCCAGGGTCCAGTTTGTGTCACGCGATCGCCGCGCTGTGCTGCGCTGTGTCCATCCAGCCCTGCCGAAGCTGCCCCGCCTGACGCACAGCAGCGCACCACCAGCGGACAGTGTGCACGGGTCGGCGGCAGTGCTGGTGTGCATGCCATGCTGGTCCCCTCTTTGAGCTGCACTGCTGGGCGAGTGCACGTGTGCAGCCTGCACCCTGTGCCTAGACTGGGCAGTGTCGCAGCCTTATTTGACTGCTCGTGTCCTGCTTCTGCCCTGCTTCTGCCCTGCTCACGCCTGCCCGCCTGCCTGCCTGCCTGCCTCAGGTTTGACGCCCGCTTCCCCAAGCTGGACAAGCACCGCTGGCAGCACCTCTACATGTGGGCGCTCTTCCCCCTCATGTACGTCACCTTCTTCACCAACAACTGGAAGGCCCTCTTTGTGGGCACCGCTGGGCCGGTCTTCATGTCTGGAGCCTCCCTGCGCGAGCGCTCCCTCTCCGTCTCCCTCAACCTGGCCCACATCTGGCTCGTGCTCGGCCAGCCGCTGGCGTGGGCGCTGCGTGGCGGCGCCGGTGCACCCGCTGTCTCCTCGGTGCTGCTGGGGGCCATGGTCTATGCGACCTCCCTTGTGAGCCTGCTCTTGCTCATTTTTTGTGGAAGGGATGTGCCGTGGATCACGGGGGTGTTCGAAGTGGCTGGGTACGCGCGTAGTGGACCCATCCAGTTCTTCAGCTTGCGCCCGAGGGCTTCACACTCCTCTCCTCTCGTCTTCTCCCTCCTCCGCCTCCTCCTCCTGTTTCAAGCGCTGCAAACCTCCTGCTCCTGTCCCAACCGCCGCTGCAGAGCTTCATCCTGGCCGCCATCTTTGCTGTGAGCCACAACATGCCCGAGTCCAAGCAGCTGCAGCCTGCCCGCAAGGCCGCCGCGGCCGGCCCTGGCGTCACCGCCAATGGCAACAACGGCACGGCTAGCGCCGACGAGGAGGAGGAGAGTGACACCATTGCCGACTGGGGCAAGGCTCAGGTGTACCACTCGGCCAACTGGGGCGGCACCTGGGCCAACTACCTGACGGGGGGCCTGAGCCTGCAGATAGAGGTGAGGCGGCGGGGCAAGGCGAGGCAGCGAGAGAGACTGCCTGGGAGGTGGAGGGCTGCCTGTCTGCCCTTCAGGGCTGCCTATCTGCCCTACGTACCGCTTGCATCGAGCCCGCAGGTTGAGGTGGGGTGCAGCGTGGCTGGGGGGCTGCCTGCTGCAGCCTACAGCTCATTCTGTGCTCCGCTATCCAGTGTAGGCGACGCGTGCATGTATGGCGGCTGGCAAGATGAGCTGGGAACTGCCGCCAACCCCTTCTCACTTCCCCCCTTTCCGTCCCTTCTGTATGCTGTCCTTGCAGCACCACCTCTTCCCTGCGGTGAACCCCACCCACTACCCCGCCATCTCGCGCATCGTGGAAGAGGTGAAGCGCCTGCCGCTGCCGCTGCTGCACACCTGCTGCTGCTGCCTGTGTAGCCTGCTGCTCCCATCTATTCTGCTGCTGGTGGTGGTGGTGCCGCAGCTGGTTGTGCTGTAAAGCCAGGTCAGCGGCTGGCTGCTGCTCAACGGTTGCCATGGGGGCCCTGGGGACATCCGTGGGGCTGAGGCGTTGCCTGTTGTCAGCCCAGCTGCCCGCATCGGCCATGCGTCGCTTTGTTTGTTTGCCGCCGCCACTGATCTTCCCCGCCAACATGGCTGTGCTGCGTGCAGGAGTGCGTCGCACATGGCGTGCAGTACAAGCAGTACCACACCTTCTGGACCATCGCTGGCCGCTTCATCCAGGCCGCTCGCCAGCTGGGCGCTTGAGCAGCCGCTGCCGTGTGCGGCGGACGTGTTGGAGCCACATCTGCTCTCCACGCCCTTGCTCCTGAGCAGCGATGGGTCGCCAGACGCCGCAGCAGCTGCGCCGCAGTGCATGTCAGCAGTGCCGCTGTCCGCAGCAGTAGCGTCCAAGCGTCCAAGCCGTGCAGTGCACGCCAGCCGCACCGAAATCCACGTTAGCAGGGCACAGCACCAGCAGGGCACCGGCGGCGCGGCAGGAACTCTACTCTCAACTCTCCTTGCGCCTGCTGCACTGCTCCTCGTCAGAAGGACGGCCAAGCTGTCACCGCGCAAAGCATCTCGTCAAGTAGGGCGCAAGCCCAAACCACAGCACCGGGGTGGCCTGCCTTGTGGCCCGCTCCTGTGCTGGGGATCAACACACGCCCCCATGGGCTTGCTCTTCTCTCGCTTCTTCCACCTACACCTGCAAAGCAAGACGCGCCCGGCCCCCGGCTCCCCGCCCAGCGTGTTCTTGCATGATGTCATGCCATCGCTTCTCCCACCCGCCCTGTTGTATTGACAGCCGACTTTGAGAGTGTAGCGCTGTGCTTTCAATCGCACTCGTGCTTTTAGATACCACCCAAAATGAACCAATGAAATGCATGTGCCTGCTCCCAACGCATCCCAGCCATCCAATTGAGTACGCCCGCTTTCATTGCATCCTTTGTTCCGCACTGAGGTACCACCAACGCATGCACCCCCCTGCAGCAAATGCCTCGCTCACAGCAATCCGTGTGGGGCAGCCTTGTGCCCAGCCTGCCTGCCCACTGGTTCACCACCCTTTTGTCCCCGCCTCTTCTTTTGATGCAATTGCGCGCGTACGCCTTTGATGTTTAAAAACGTGCCTCTGTAACGTGCTGAGCGCGCTGCGCGCAGATCACCGAAGGGTGGAGCAAGGGGCGCAGCTTCCGGCTGCTGACCTCCTTGCAACTTCCAGTGGGAGCTCATGTGGGCGCTGGGTGGGGGGTAGGGAGCCGAAGAGGCACCCCACCTTTTGGGGGTGCAGCCGCAGGGCTGGCAAGCCGAGGAGGCACCCCACATTTTCCCCACATTTTGGGGTGCAAGTACATGGTTTGAGTCAGGATTCGATAGCATGCTTGCCCTTGCGGCCAGGCTTGACAGTCCTCTGGTGCTGCCTTGCCTGTTGCCAAGCGGAGTAGGGGGCAGCCAGGGAACAAGTTTTAGGCAAGCCGAAGCAGTTCCTTCCTTCACACAGTCGCTGGTGACGAGGCCTGCCATGCGCCGCCCGCTTCTCGAAGTGCTGCCCCCCTCTGCTCACCCCCCCTCATTCTCTTTCTCAGTACTTAACAAGACACAATGCGCTCCTCCCTGCCTCTGGCTCCCTCACACTCTTCCATTTCTGCCCCATCCTCTCATCCGTTCCACTCCTGCCCTTCAGCTCTTCTGGCCAATGCAATAACATGACACGCGTTGCACAGTCAAGCCAGGCAGTGGGGCTCATGCGTCCTCCTAAGCCGCCGCCGCTTCCCGCCGCCTGCTGAGCGCGTGCGCCCACGCCTCCCGCACGTACCCCGCCAGCATCTGCAGCTCCCCCCGCGCCACCTGCTGCCGCACCAGGTCGAAAAAGTCGCGCTGCTCCTCCGCGCTGAGGTCGCTGCTGTGCAGGAAGCGCATGTTGAGGCGCTGCAGGGGTGGGGCAGGGCGGGGGACAGCGTGGGCGGGGGGGTTCTGGAAGGCAACGCTCCCAGAGAGAGCAGAGCGAGGCCAGCGACTCGGGGCTATGCTACAGGCAGCCACGTGGTGGGCCCACTACACCACCACGCGCCTCACCAGGAACGCGTCTGAGCAGTCTGGGTGGGAGACGGAGAGCAGCTGCTGCGCGTGGCACAGCGCCACCCACATGCCGGCGGGGGTGGGCGGCGCCTCTGCCAGGCTGAGCTGTGCGCCCTCAAGTAACTCCCTCAGCAGCTGCTGCACAGGGGAGGGAGACATGTGTTCCGGGCACAGACCGGGGTGGATGGGGGGTGTTTCTCATGGGGGCAGGGGGGGCAGGGCTGGCCGGCCGCAGGTGGCAAGAAAAGCGGCGAGCCAGAGAGCGCAGGGCGGGACCGAGTGCCAGTGCCAGGCAGCAGGCGATGCAGGGCCCACCACGAACATAAACCCCCCCATCAGAGCGTGTGCAACAGGGCATATGGGACGCAGCAAATCACCTGGTCCGGGAAAACCTGCACTGCCGCCTGCGCCTGCGCTTGCACCCCCTGCTGCTCCTGCGCTTGTGCGGCATGCGCATGCTGCCCCTGCTGCCCCTGCCCTTGCGTGCCCAACCTGCTGCCGCCCAGCCGCTTGCCTGCCGTCTGCCCCTGCTGCTGCTGCCCGACCCGTGCCAGGCTGCCCGCCTCGAGGGGCGCGGGCGGCTGCCGAGGCCGCTGCTCCACCACCTCTCCACGCTCTGCTGCCCGGCTGCCAGGAGAATTCATCTGGGGGAGGGACGCGAGATGGGAGGCGAGATGGGAGGCGAGACTGGAGAACGCACAGGGCACGAGGAAGGCAAGAGGAAGGCAACTGGGGCGGGACGGAGAGTGGTGCATTCGCGTTGATCGTCAACCGCCCCCCCACCACCCCACCTGGCTGAACTGCTTGGACAGGCTGGCCACCTCTGCCTTCCGCAGCGCGACAGAGGGGCGGCGGTACCGGCCGCCAGCCCCGGGGCGAGCGGCGGGAGCGCCGGGCGCTGCCTGCTGGCTGGCTGGCCAGACCGCCTCCTCTGCTCGTTCCCGGGCTCCTGGGGCCTGGTCTGAACGGCGGTGGGGAGGCAGCTGGCGCCCTGCAGGCGCACGCTGCTGCTGCTGCTGCTGCTGTTGCGGCTGCCGTTGCTGCCCCTCCTGCTGCTGCTGCCGCTGCTGCTGCGGCTGCCGTTGCTGGTGCTCCTGCTGCCGCTGCTGTGGCGGCTGCTGTGGCTGCTCCTCCTGCCGCTGCTGCCGCTGCTGTGGCGGCTGCCGTGGCTGCTCCTCCTGCCGCTGCTGCCGCTGCTGCTGCTGCCGCTGCTGCGGCGGCTGCCGTGGCTGCTCCTGCTGCTGCTGCTGCAGCTGTTGCCACAGCCGACGCTGCTGTGGTTGCTGCTGGCGCCTCGCCGCCTCCGCCGCTGCAGCCTCTTCCCCCAAGCGGGTGTGGTGGGGCGGCGAGTCGGGGCGCTGGACTGGGGGCGAGATATCCCGCGGCGGCGGCGCAGAGGGGCTCACAACGCTTGGCACATGCCTGTGGCGCCCCTCCTGCATTGCGGCCGGGCAGCTCGAGGGTGGGGTCAAAGTTTGGGTGGTGGGCCCAGGGCTGTGACCTGCTCGGCAGGTTCACCAACATGACCCCGCTTGCAGCCGAGCCGGCACACGGCAAAGCGTAGACTTGCTCGGCACACTTGCCTGCATCAGCTGCGCGATCCAGGGAGGCCGCCCAAAGCACTTGCGGTATTGATCCTGCAGGTGACAACCCTCGAGGTGCTGACCGCGCATGCTGGCGCAGGCCATCCTGCGCAGCAATGTGACCGGCAGCAGTGGATACCGGGCTGACAAGCCCACCGTCCTGTGCCTCAGCTGCTGAGGCATCAAGCCCCAGGGCAGGCAGGCAGGGACGTTGGAGGCGTGCAAGGCACAAGGCGGGCCTTGCCGCGGAAGGCGAGGGGGAGGCAGGCGCCCGGCAGCCCGCAGCAGCGCCTGGTGCCGGGCGGGGGCGCCCGCCGGCGTGGACCCTGTGCCTGCGCATCACGCGCAGCATGCATGGCAGGGCTCACCGCAGCTTGTCGCTGCCGGCAAACACGTGGTGCCGCAGGTTGGTGATGTAGCTGCTCGTGCGCTGCAGCTGGGTGTCCATGGCCTGCCGGCAACAGCAGTTTGGCGGGACAGGAAGCGGGTGTGAGAGGTTCAGTAGCTTTGGGGGACGCGCGGAAACAGGGGCAATCGCGGTTTGAGCAGCAGCAGGTGTGTGTGCACGTGCTGCAGGCAGGAAACTTGCAGGGCTGCAGGCATGGCACCAATGTTAAAGGGAGGGACATGTATATGCGCAGCACTGTGCGGCAATGCATGGCACCAGTGTTGCTGCCTGCACTGGCCCCCCAGCCTGCTTCCCACCAACAAACAGAGGCCGGCTGAGTAAACCGCATGCGGCTGCCCAGGAGCTCACGTGCAGCTGACGTGGGTCCAGCACAGCCGCCTGCCTGTCGGCAGCTTGCCGGTTGTGGTGGTACCCGAAAAAGTTCAGCATCACCTGCCCTCGCTCGCCGGGCAGCCAGGCCTGCAGGCACGGCAGCAGCAGACACCGGCTGCGCACGTCTGCGACGCATGCGGTACATGCGCAGTGGTACACCCCGCAGAGACGCAGAGATGCAGAGCAATGCACCCATCCGCAGCACAGGCCGCCAAGCCTGTGGTGTGAAGTAGCAGTAGCAGGTGCGGCGCACCGTGGGAGTGTCGTCCACAATCACCGCCACCGGCATGGGGCTCCGCCCAGCCGCGGTGTCCGGGATGTGCAGCGAGTAGGAGCGCTGGAGAGAGCGTGCCAGCGACTTGCGGCCGTGCTCTGCCCCGCTGAACACGCGCGTCGACCCTGCACGTACCGGCCAGCAGGCTCGTGTGCTCAGGAGTCAGGCGAGGAAAGCGGGTGCTGGGCGGCTGCCACCTGGCGACCGGGTCCGGCAGCGGCGCCACAGGGCAGCGCAGCACAGAGGGCAGTGGAGTGCAGCATATTGCATCACAGCGTAGCACAGCACAGCACAGCACATCGCAGCATGGCGCAGCACAGCACATCGCAGCATGGCGCAGTTCAGGAGATGCTCACGCTGGTTCACAGGTATCAGCTCCCCATGGGGGTCCAAAAAGGACACCACCTGCATGGCGTACTCCCGGCTGCACAGCAGGGGCGGACAGCAACACACAAATCGCGGCATTTGGCATGTGCGCAGTAAGGGGAGGTGGGGAATGGGCGGCTGCAAGGCTTTGCATGCTGCGATGCAAGGGCCCAACTGGCCAGCGCTTGGGCGCTGCCGCCCCACCTGTTGGCTGCCGTCTTGATGTGGATGTCAAAGCGGGGGAGGCTGTCTTCCGCACGGCGCAGCATCTGCTTCATGTGCTCCCAGCCAGGCCTGCGGCACAGGCGCAGGGGGCAGGCAGGCAGGCTCAGATGGGCGGTGCAGGCGGGCGAGAGGGCAGGCACAAGAGTGGGCTGCGAGAGCAGGAGGTTCTGACTGCGATTTGTGCGCGCTCGCGGCATGGGGCAGCTGGCGCCCTGCATAGGTGGCTTCATGTGGAGAAGGAGCGGGAGCATGGCGTGCAGGCCTGCCTCACCTAATCCGCAGGAGCATCACGCAGCTATCTGTGTTGAAGAGGATGCGGCCATCCGGCAGGCGCGCCACGGAGCGGGTCTTGGTGCGGCCATCATACTCGAACGGCTCCTTGCTGCAACACGGGGACAGCGGGAGCGGGCGCAGGCAAAGCAGCATGGGTTGGTTGGCCAGCAAAGCGGCCACCGCACACAGCGCACTTGTGCGGCGGGCAACAGAGGGCGCCGACAGGATGCCAAACTGAGCCGCCCTTTTGCGCGTGGCTTGCCTGATGGGCACCGTGCCCCCGCCGGGCAGCGCCAGCGCGCCGCCCCCCTGGCTGCGCTCGAATTGCAGCAGGATGTCCAGGTCATCCTGCCACAGGGGGATGCGGGCCTGCAGCACCCTGAGGCGCGCCGCTTCCCCTGGACCCAGGCTCGCCATGCTCCTCAGGCGCGCCCTGCATCGGCCACGGCCAGCAAATGCCAGCAATGTCTGCAGACAGCTTGCAGGGGCACCCAGAGAGCTCTCACCACAGCTTGTGTCCAGGCATTGCTTCGATCAACAAACCCTAAGTCTGCTCAGAAGCGTCGGGCAGCGAACCACCCGCCCCGAGGCCGGCCCCAAGTTGCAGGCCTGCAGCAGCGGCAGGCATGCAGCGGCAGGCACGCACGCCTGCGCCTTGTAGCTGTCCAGCTCCCTCTCGGTGACGCTCGCCACGCGGGCATCTACGAGCGTGTGATCAAGGTCAAGCGCCAGCGGAAGCCAGCGGGTGACACTCCTGCCCTGCTGTGCGTGCGCCGGGGAGACCATCTGTTGGGGTGCAAGCCAGACCCGGCAGTTGAGCGAGCAGGCGGCAGGCACACAAGGTCAAACCAGGTCAAACAAGGTTAGCGAGGTGGGCCGGGGGGCAGACTTGCAGCGCAGCAGGCAGGGCAGCAGGCAGCGCGGCAGGCAGGGCCAGGGAGGCACAAGGGTTGCTTTGGCTGGCAGCAGGCAACGGCGGACAACCTAACAATAGACTGGTGGGCGGAAGAAAGGTGCCAGCAGGCAGGCGGCAGGAAGGGCGCGGATGCAGATCGACATGAGCGTGCATGAGCAAAGCAGCGTGCAGCAGGCTGAGAGTTCCCGCCTCAGGGACCCTGGTGTGCCGCGCCGTGCTATGCTGTGCCACGCTATGCTGTGTCCCACCCGCACCTTGTCGCAATACTCGAGAGCGCCGATGGAGGCGGCAAAGACCAGCAGCAGCGGGCGCTCCACCCCGCCTGGCTCTTGCATCTTCATAGCCACCGCCAGCCAGGGGCCGCTGCTGCCGCTGCCCCTGCCGCCGTTGCTGCTGTGCACGCGCAGCTCCGCGCAGCGCCGGCGGTTTGTGCCGGGCGACAGTTGCTCGTACATGCTCCACAGCATGCTGTTGGCCCTGCGGTGGCAGCGCGCGGGAGTGGGGGGCAGTGGGGGGGATGGCAGGGGCGGGTGTGGGCGTCGCTGGCGTCGTGGCAGCCTCACGTCTCGACTTTCCCTCCTCGCATCTGATGCTGCTTGGCCTGAATGCGCCCGCACACTCCTGTTTGCGATAGCGGGATCTGGCTGGCTGGCGGGCAGGCAGGCAGGCAGGCAGGCGTGCGGGCGTGGAACCAGGCAGCAGGCTGGTCCGCACCTGTCATCCAGTGAGGAGTCACTGCCAGGGCCACAATGCAGATGGAAACTGGGGCCTGCAGAGATTAGGTGACATTGCGACGGCTTAGCAACGCCTGGGGCAGCATGGAGCCTCAGTCACGCATCCACAATGGCGTGTGGTTTCCCCCCGGAGCAGAACACCTGCGCCCCATGTGCCCCTCCACGGTGCCACCGAGCCAACGAGACTTGCCGCCTGACAGCAGGTGTGCCAGATGGAGCGCATCCGATTGCCCCACGCCTCTGCAGAGAAGACACACGAGCAAGAGAAGAGATGGATGAGAGCGCAAGCTGCTTGGTCACAGCAAGGCAAGGCAAGCTGCTTGGTCGGTAGGCAAGGCGTCACAGCAAGGCAAGGCCGCTCTGGCGGCAACGCAACAGGGCGGCAGCGCCCTGGCCCTTGCACGCCGACCTGGCCGGCCCCAGTTCCAGCACCACGTCTCGTTCCTTCTCCAGCACGCCGACATCCTCAGCGCGCCAGGGGTGCAGCTTCACGCCGCACTCGCCCAGCGCGGAACGCAAAGACACACTCTGCACTGCCGCCATGGCGGCGCACTAAGCACCGGTCACACGGATCAGTGAAAGCAAATTCGGGGGGCAGTGCACTTCCCTCATTCAGGCCCACGACACGCCACGACGATATTGTGCTGTCCTCGTGCTGTCCTCTCCCGCTTCCTGGTAGGTTTGCATTTGCAATTGCTGCTGAATAGCGTCTCTCTGCGCGCGGGCAACAGAGAGGTCTGCTTTCGGCAATGGCACTCAGCCTGGTTGTGAGGCCAAACGGCCTGCTGGAGCCGGTAGAACCCCTGGAGCTGGGTGAGTTGAACCCTGAGCATGTCCGATGCAGGGCAAGAGGTGCGGGCTGCGCGAACGCCGCCGCCACCTCCGCCGCCTCACCACCGCCTCGGGTGCTGCTGCGTGGCATGGCCGGCACAGCTTCGGCTTGCCAGTGAGCCCCGCTCACCCCTTGTGGTCTGCTCCCACCCGCAGCGACAAAGGTGCCCATGCTGTTCCAAAACGGGGAGGCAGAACTCTACACGCTGGTCTGTGCTGGGCCCCAGCAAGCCATGGAAATCTTGGTGTCCCTCGTGGAGGTCACCGCCGGCCAAGGCGCAGGCACATGCGCGCTGCTGGTGAGTGACCCTCTCACTACAGGCGCCATCCAGCTGAGCATCACTTGTCAGTGCTGCCGCCTGGGTGCGCGGGCCAGGCGCAGGTAGCCTGCCCTGCGGCTCCTGGTGCGCCATGCAGTGCCTCAAGTGAGGCCACGGCCCAGCCTCCCTCTCTCCCGCCGTTCCCACGCCCACTCCCCGTGCAGGCCCATGGTAGCTGACTGGTGCATGTGGCTTCGTTTCCTGTTTGCTTCCTCAGCGTCTTCTTCTGCTTCCCCATGCAGGCCCAGCGAACACTGCAGCTGTTCCCTGGTACGGGCGTGGACATCGTGGGAGCGTCAGACCGGTGGAACAGGCTGCATGCGCGGCTGGTGCCGCCGCCCCCAGAGGTGCGTGATACCGGTAGGTGCATTGCTCCAGCTGCTGTCCTTTCTATAACCAGCGTGGCCAGCTTGCCAAACCAGCCTACACGCGGCAGCATCTGCAGAGACCGCTTCTGGCCGGCTGAGCGAGCCTGGAGCGGCCAGATGGCTGCTGCCGCAGCCGCACCACAGCTGGCTGCTTGCGCAAAGCATGCATGCATAATGCTCCATTCGGGAGGTCGCCCCGCTTTGTATGGCAAACACTTTGCATGGTTTGCAGGTATGGCAAGCATACGTCACCCACCTACTGCCTTGTGTGCTGTGCGCGCGCGCTGTGCGCGCTGTGCTGTGCAGGAGGTGGACATGACGCTGGATGATGACGGCCCGGGGGCGGACGCTGGTGCTTTGCCACAGCAGCCGCCGCGGCCGCGGCCGCAGCAGCCACAGCCGCAGCAGCCGCCGACAGGGGCGCGCCCGCCGGCACCGCACCAGATGGGAGGAGAGGCGATGGTGTCGGCGGAACTGCTAGTGACAGGGTCAGATGCGCAGATAGCGGCAATGCTTGGCGATGATGTACCGCCGCTGCTGTCTCCCGGGGGCGGCAAACGTCCGCGCCCAGGCAGATCCTCACCAGAGGGGACCGCCAGCAGCGTGAGAGGCAGCCCTCAGAGCCTGCCAAGACATGTGTCCAAGAAGGCAAGCTTCCGCCACAGCCCCACGACGCGCATGCACAGCGGCCGCCACCACAGCCTGCAGAAAGGGCAGGGGCAGGCGCAGCTGACGGCAGTAAAGTACATGCAGCGGCCCATGCTGTCAGCAGCAGCAGCGGCGGCAGGTGCACCAGCAGGCGCAGCAGCGGCGGCGGCGGCAGCGGCGGCCCAGCGCTCTCTTTTGCGTGAGGGTTCTGTGGGCCCAGCTGCATCCGAGTGCAGCAGCCTGCAGGACATAACTGACATGGACTGGCGGGAGAAGCGGCGGCAGGAAGAGGAGGAGCGGGAGGACTGGCGGGAGAAGCGGCGGCAGGAAGAGGGGGAGCGGCAGCGTGCGCGGCAGCTGCAGCAGCGGCAGGAAGCGCAGGTAGCGGGGCAGCAGCAGCGGCAGGAAGCGCAGGTAGCGGGGCTGCAGGCGCAGCAGCAGCAGCAGAGGCAGCAGCAGCAGGTGCAGCAGCAGCAGCACATGCCGGCAGAGGAGGCCAGGCGGGACGCTGCAGCACCCGCGCAAGGGGCAGTCATGCCGGCTGCCATTGCTGCGCAGCTCAGCGCCAGCCCAGCGGACGCAGCAGCAGGCCAGGCGCTGGCGCAGGCAGACCTTGGGAACCTGGAGTCGATGGTCGCCGCCCTCAACTCTTTGCGCCTGCGAGGCAGCCAGGTGCGCTGTGTGCGCTGTGTGCTGTGCGCTGTGTGCTGTGTGCTGTGCGGTTTGGCCATGCCTCAGCTTGGCTGCACACAGATGAGGTTGCATGCATGGCATCGTGCCAGCAGCGTCTAGCCGGCAGTGCGTGCTGGCAGCCGCCTGGGAGCCCTGCTTGCCTTCTGGAAGAGCAAGCTGTGTGGCAGGCAGTGAGATCTCTAGTCTGTGTGCCCGCTGCTCCCTGCCTGCCCGCCGCCCCGCAGTCTTTCCTCCTGTACTTTCGGCACCTGCCCTGGGAGCAGCAGCAGGCTCACTTCCGGGTGCTGCGCAGCTGGCCGGCGGTGCAGCGCCTCGAGGCGCACTTTGAGGCAGCAGTGGAGGAGCTGCGAGAAGCTGAGCGGCGGCACGCGCGGGCGCAGCTGACCTAGTCAGGCCGTGCATTCCGCAGCGCACAATGGATCGCATTTTGTGTTTGGTTGCCTCGCTTGCTTCCTTGTAGCAGAACAGACCTGCCTGCTGCCTTCCCTGCCCCTGGGTCACCACCCTCTTGCCGCCGCTTCTTCATCCAAGGCAGTTGCACGCTTCTGCCTCCCATTCACGCCCCTCCTTTGATTTTGGAATGTGCCTCTGCAAGGTTTTGAGTGCGCTGAACGCAGATCATCCAAAGGTTGGGCCAGGACCTTCTTCAGGGGCAACTATCGGCTGGCTGCTGTGAGCTGATGTGGATAGGGAGCTGGACAGGCACCCACCATGTGCGGGGGTGCATCCGCGGGGCTGGCATCCAGAGAGTCACATTGGCTGACGCACGCTTTGCTAGCATTCTTGCCGTTACGTCCAGGCAGGTCTCTGTGCTGCCTTGCTCCTGAGCCACACTGGTAGTGGGCAGCCAAGGAACAGGGTAGGCAGTTGCTGCTTCCTTAGCGCGGTGGCCAGTCAATTGGTGGCTGCCTTTATGACACTGGCAAGAGGCGCATGCGCATTTATCCCGAAAAAAATCCTACTCTACTCAGATATCGGCTGGATTAGAGGGTTTCGGAGGCGGTGGGAGCTGAGCAGGCCCAGCACGACCCCCCGCTAGTCACTTCGAGCAGGTCCTTACAGACATAACTTTACTTGTCAGCGCACCAAAAGCGCTGCACGGAGTGTGAACGCTCGCCCTATTTAGGGTTCCGCCGAACCTGAGCCTCCTTTGTCCGCCACCCAATCGACCATGCTCGCTTCCGCACGCCTCTCCCTCCTCCACCGTCTGTGCCTGTGGCAGCTGGCACTGCTGGCGAGCGGGCTGCTGCTGTGGGTGCGGCGGCGGGTGCCGGCGGGCGCGCCACGCCTGATGCTGGCGCTCCCACTGGTGAGGCGCACCGGGCGGGCGGTTTGGCATTGGCAACCAGAGAAGGCAGCAGGAGCCCACTGCCGCGAGTTTGCCGGCCTCTGAACTCGCGTTGGTGCCTCTTTGACTCCCGCCTGCAGGTCGTGCTGAATGCCCTGAGCCCCTTTGCCTTCCACCGCGCCTCAGAAGTCATGACCCTCATCTCCGTTTTTGTGCGTCGTCGCTCGGGCACGGCGGGGCGGGGAGTGCCAGGCTGGGCGGGGGGCAGCGCTGAGGCTGCGTAGGGCGGGACATACAGCCGTAGCACTGCTTGCTGGGAATGTCGCCGCCCACCATCCTGCACGCAGCTCAACACCAGAGCGCCACGTCCTGTGCCACTTCTTTGCCCCAATCGCCCCAGCCTGCACAGTCAGCTGTCCCCTGGCCTGCACGGTCACCTGTCCCCCGGCCTGAACTGCAGGTCTCCACAGCTTCCATCACAAACATGAAACTGTTGAGCTGGTCGATGGGCCGAGGCGCCCTGTGCCACACCCTCACCCTGCCCCAGTTCCTGGCCGTCTACGCTCTCCCCATCACGCCTGCAGACACCGATGGTGCGCTGCTGCTTGGATCCAGCTTCGCAGCCCGGCTTGCCTGCCTGCCTGCTGACTGCCTGCTCGTCTGCCTTGCCTGCCAAACTTGCTTGCCTAACTTGCTTGCCTGCCTGTTCTCTCGCCCTCCTGCTACCGCCATGCCTCAGTACCCCCCGCCGCCCCGCCAGGACACGCTGGCGCGGCGGTTGGGAGCAGTGTGGGCACGTCTGAGGGGGAGGACGAGCAGGAGGACAGCCAGGCTAAGCGCAGGCGCCGTGTGCCAACAGCAGCACCACGGTCCAGTGAGTCGCAAGCCATGTGGGTGAGGTTGCAGTGTGTGATGCTCAGTTGGCTGAAGGAAGACGCAGAGGGCGCTTCAGGGCACGTGCTGCAGCAGCTATATCCCCACTACACCCCTCACCTCTCCACGTCTCTAGTGGCCTGGTCCGCCACCAACCAACCAACATCAAGTCTGGAATGCCGCTCCCCGTACTGCAGCCGCCACACACTTCCGCCACTTTGTCCGCAAGCTGGGTGCCACCGTGGGTGTGGTGGTCGTGATGCACAGATACGGCGACGTGCTGCCGCGCCTGCTGCGCATCACCATCCAAGGTGCGTGCTCTGCACAGTCATTGCAGCCTCACCCGCCCGCCCCTGTGATGCACCATCATGCGTACACCTCTCTGACGCTGTCGGGCCCTTCTTTCCGGCTGATGCAGGCTTCAGTCAGTACCTGGGCCTGAGCATGACAATGGATCTGCTGGCGGCGGTGGTGGGCGCTACCACGGGGCTGGCGGTGGCCCCGCACTTCAACAACCCATACCTCTCCACCTCTTGTGAGCTGAGTAGCGCATGCCTGTAGTGGGCAGTGTGCTTCACGGTGGTTCAGTGTGGGCCGCTGCGCCCATGCCAAGGCACACTTTCGAGCGCGCCCGCATGGCTCCCTGCCGCGTGCCTCCTCGCCTCCCTATCAAATGTGTGTGCCTGCCACCTTGCCGGCATGAAATGCCCCCTCCCTCCTGCTGTGCTGCACAATGTTGCGGCGTTGCCTGCCCCACTGTGCCGTGGCCCCCGCCCACCTGCCAGCCTGGCTCCCACCCCGCCCTGGCCCCCCGCAGTCGCCGACTTTTGGAACCGCAGGTGGAACCTGACGGTGTCTGCAGTGCTGCGCTCCGCGGTGTACGACCCCATCATGGAAGGTAAGGGGGCATGGTGGCAGGGCAAGAGGAGGGTATGTAGGGGGAAGGTGAGACAATGGTAGGAGGAAGGTGGGAGGAAGGTGGGACAAAACACTGGGGGTTGGATGGTAGACACCTGTTCTGCAGAACAGACCAGGAGTTCGGGTTCCGGAGAAGTCAGAAAGAGGGAGAACAAGATGGAGGAAGTGGGGATGTCTGGGGTGGGAAGCAGCTGCGGGGCAGTCTCCCAGCAGCGCCCTCCCCGCCCCCCACCATCGTGCAGGCCGCCTGGTGTGCCGCCCCGGCATGGCGGCAGCGCCCTTCAGCCGCACCCGGCGCCTGGCGGCCGTGTTTGCTGTCTTTGTGGTCAGCGGGGTCATGCACGAAGCCATGTTCTGGTGGGTGCTATCCCTCTGCTGCCCAGGATGCGCACGCATGCTTTCCCGCCCTTTTGCTGCGGGCAGGCTATGGGGCAGCGTGTGGGCAGGGGACAGCAGCCCACAGGGAGGCGACACCCATACCTAGAGAGCACCATCAATGATCGGTTGTGGTGTGAGCACGCCCCATCCCCCAGCAGCCCCTCCCCCCCCCCCGCCCTGCCTTTCTGCAGGGCCTTTGCCCGCCGCTTCACGCCGCGCCTCAAGTGGCTGCTCTACTTCTGCGCCCACGGCGGCGTGGTTGTGGCAGAAAACGTGGCCAGGAAGGCACTCAAGTGAGTGAGCTGGCTGACTGGCACAATCTGCCGAGCATCCGTGCTGGCTGTGTGACCCCAGAGGTAGCCATGCCTGGCTCCTGCCCCCAGCCCTGCCTGCCTGCAGCCTGCCTGTGCCGTGCTGGCATGTATATGATGTCGCCTGCCCGGCTTTGTGACCTGCCTGGAGCCTTCACGTGTGTCATGTCGCCTGGCTGGTTCTGTGATTTGGCTGGCCCCTTCATATGTCCGTGCAGGGGCGCGGGCCTGGAGATGCCCACACCGCTCGCGCGCCTGCTGACCCTTGTGGGCGGTGAGTGATTTCAACAAAGCAAGCGTGCCGGCGGGCGCGTACCCACCCATCCCTCTGCTTAGCAGCCTGCCCGCTCTCCTGCATCAGCTGCCTGCCAGCCTGCCTACTGACAGTGCATCCACCACGTGAGGTTTTGACCCTCCTTAAGAGGGGTCGCTTGCCGCCCATGTCTCCCCTTCCCGCTGCAGTCAACGTTCTGGTGGCCCAGCTGTGGTGGCCGCCGGTGGACGAGCTGGGCATACCGCAACTGGCGACTGAGCACACTGTGGAGGCATGGCGTGCATTCCAGAAGGCGGCACTGGGGCGCTGGCGTGCGTGAAGAACGACCTGAGAGCAGCAGCGCTGCACAGAGACCTGCGTGTACACGAAATCAATTCAGAGCGGGGTGGAGGTGCTTCTGGAGCCGCATTGGTCAGACTCTGTGGATCCGGCTTACACTTGTACTCGTGGACTGACTGCAGCTGGCCCCTGCCAAACCAGGGAGCCGACGTCTTGTGGCAACTGCCAGCTACTTGTTTGTCGCTCTACTCAGCACATTTTTCAGCTGTGGCCACTGCTTCGGCGCTAAGTCCAGACTGTCCGGGGTCACTTGATTGCGATACAGTTGCAAGTTTGAATTCATAACACGTAGCAATTCAGTAAGATGTAGACATCAGCATGGAAGTGTTCTGTGCTGTGGCTGCTAGCCGCCGCTGCCAGCTCAGCTTCGGCGGGCCTGCCCCATGTCTTCCAAAGTGCCAAGCCGCTGAGCAGCCCGTCGCCCCACTGGGGTTCTGCCGGGCTGGGCCGCAGCGTGCACAGCGTGACAGCACGCAGGGGCCGCCCCTGACGCGCGCCCGGTCAGCAAGAGCCCTGCCACGGCCGCACGCAGATCTAGAGGAGTGGGGTGCATGGCTCACTGCGCCCGTACTGCCTGCGGCGGAAGTGCCGCCACCAGCTGGCTGTTCGGCAGTTTGCCAGTGGCCCAGCCTGAAGCCGCTCTACGTGGCCCAGCCACACAGCTCCCCTGCCAGGCGGTTGGGTCGGCCGGTCATGCCTGCTCGTCTCCCTGGCACACTTCTAGCAGCGTTCCAGATCGGCAGCTCGGCTCCCTGGCATCGAGCTGCTGCAAGTGCACTGCCCAACAGGCAGGAGTTGCCCTTGTCGCACACACCCTGCTCCCTTTGCAGCCCACACCCATCAACTGCACCGCATATGCAGCTCATCCTGGCTGTGATGTGTTCATGCCAGGCTGAGCTGCTCAACTGCCTACTTGTGGGCCACAGGAATGAACGCCAACTTGGTAGGGCAGCCCGCACACAGCAGACTCTGTAGAGCGACCAGCAAAGACTCTCCACAGCTCGGGGGCATCTTTTCAACCAGCGAAGCATCTCCACAGCTTGGGGGCAAGTGGGTACAGGGAGCCTTACTTCCTAGGGGCAGGCAGGCGCATGAAATCAGCCCCTGCTGCTGCTGCCCGTTCGCCTCCCGCCAGCCCACCCGGACCCGCCGGCGCCGCTGCCGCCTCTGGATCCGGCGCTAGCAGCAGCCCGCGTTCCAGCCGCTCACACTGCCGCCTCTGTAGCAGCGGCTCCGCCAGGTCCCTGTCACAGACACTGCTGCCAGCAAGTCCGCAGTCGACCAGCACGTCGGCCGACAGCAGGCGGTGCGCTTCCGTGCGCGCTGCCGCCTTCAGGGCTTCGTTGCGGTAGTCGAAACGCAGGGCAATGATGGCCATCAAAGTGCCCTGCAGGCATGGGCAGGCCGGAGCTTGCGGTGGCGCTTCAGGCCAGCCGCACAGCTAGCAAGGGGTGAGGCAGGCAAGCAAGCAAGCAGGCAGGCAAGCAGGCAGGCAGGCAGGCAAGCAGGCAGGCAGGCACGCAGGCAGGCAGGCAGGCACGCAGGCACGCAGGCAGGCAGGCAAGCAAGCAAGCAAGCAAGCAAGCAAGCAAGCAAGCAAGCAAGCAAGCAAGCAAGCAAGCAAGCAAGTAGTCTGTGTGCGAGCGTTCAGGTGCGGGCGGGCCCGTCCAGCACCAGTGCCAGCAGTGTGGCGGCCACGCCCAACTCAAGCGCGCCCGCTTCAAACCCCTGCCCTGCCTCCCTCACCTGCACGGTGTTCACCAGGACCAGCCCCCACCACAGCCCATACACCCCCAGGTCCTGCCTGCACGGGGGCAAGGGAGGCAGGCAGGCGGTGCAGCTCAGAGTGCCATGTGGAGTGTGCCACGTCTGGGTCCTATGCCGCATCGCGGAGGGTGCAGTGTAGCTAAAAGGGTGCCAGGTGAGGTGGCGGCGGGCACCCACCCCGCCCGGTGCATGGACACACAAGGCACTTTGGCTACGCACAAGGCCTCATGCTCACAGCATACACAGCATGCATAGCAGCCACATCGTCCCCCGTCCCTCTGGGAGTCCACTGCTGAGCTGCCGGCTGCCCTCACTTGAAAGCCAGGTAGGCCGCCGCTGGGATGCCCAGGACCCAATAAGAGCACAGGTTGGTGACGGCTCCCGTCTTCTGCCGCCCGCTGCCTCTCAGCAGCCCTTGGAGCGTCGCATTGGCGCCATCCCCCGGCAGCGACAGCGCAAAGATGGGCAGCAGGCTGGCCGTCAGGCGGCGCACCTCGGGCGCATCTGCGGGCGACGGGGCGGGTGAGGACCGGCAGGGTGGGTGCGTCGCAGAGCAGGGGTGGACAGCAGGCAGGCCCAGCCTGCCTGCTCCCCGGGCCTGCAATTTCCCCCCAGAACAGCAGCATGCAGCTGCGGGAGTGTTTGATGTGACAGAGCGACCCCAGGAGCCCATCCCACCCGCCACCGGTGCCCCTTGCGAGGGGCGCACGCACGCACGTGTGAACAGTATTGCCCAGTGGTGGCGCAGCGCCAGCACGGCGGCCATGGCTGCCAGCTCCATGGCGGATGTGATGCCCACAGCCGTCCACGTGGCGCGCTGCGCTGTGCGGGGGCACCCCGCGCCCTGCACGCAGGCAGGGCAGGCAGGCCAGGGCAGGCGGGTGGGCGGGCGGTGACGGCAGGTTGGGACCAGTCGACCAGGCTGGCTGGCGAGACGTCGAGCGTGGCCCACGAGTGCTGCAGCCCACATCAGACGCGGCTGCGGGCAGCCCCAGGCCACAGCGGTTGGCCAGCAGGGGCAGCAGCCCAGCCCCGCGTCAAGAAGATAGATAGCCTCAGGCGGTGCTCACTCATCCATTCATTTGACAGCGCCGCAGCAACACGAACGTGTGCCCCAGGCGGTGCTCACCAGGCTGTTGGCCACGCGTGTGGAGCAGGCCATGGCAAAGCCGGTGACGCACATCCAGATGATGCCTGCAGGGGGGGATGAGGATTTAGGGTTGGCTGGCTGGCTTGGGGGGTTGCCTGGCTTGGTTGGCTGGCTGGCTGGCTTGGTTGGCTGGCTGCCCACAGGAGAGCAGGGGACACTGACTCACACCAAGTGCACCCTAGAAATGCGTCCACTTGGCATATAGTGTGTGCACACAGCAAACGCACGGCCAGGTAGCCAAACATACGCACGCACAGCCGGACGCAGGCCATGCCTGCCCCGTTGCTCCCTCTCCCTTGCTCTCTTCATACTGTACCACCTGCCCCTGCCGCGCTGCCCCGCCCTGCCCCACCGCTGGTGTTGATGAGCACCCCCATGACGGCGATGGTGACGTCTGGGTGCGGCAGCAGCCCGCTCATGATCACCATCGCCTCCCACGTCCACCACTCGCAGCAGATCATCACCACAGAGGGCAGCGCAAACCTGGGGGGGAGGCGGGAGAGAAAGAAAGAGAGGTCAGGGGGGGGTAGGTGGGTGGGTGGGCGCATGGTGGGTGGATGAGGCACCACAGGGGGCAGCGCAAACCTTGGGGTGGGGGGGAGAAGAAAGAGAGGGCAGGAGGGTGGGTGGGTGGGTCTGGGCAAATTGGTGATGGCCGCACCATGAAGGGCAGCGCACATGGGGAATTGCGCTGCGTAAGTCCAAGGTGGGGGAGCGCAACCCGTGTTGGTAGGTGGGGTGCAGGGTGGGTGCGCTCGCTCACCGCAGGTATGTGGGCCAGCCACGCAGCGCCTCGAGGCTCCACCCGTGCCACGTGGCGTGCTGCCGGCCGCGCAGCGTGACTTGGTCCCTAAACACGATGTACCCGCCCAGCAGGGCCGCCATGGTCAGCTGCAGCACGGGGGAGGGGTGGCAGGCGGGAGGAGGGGCAGTGAGCAGTGGGCATATACAGCGGTGGCGGCCCACCCCTGCTGCTTGCCGGCGCAGGATGGGACCTTCCCTTGCGCCCCCGGCCCCCAATCTAATTGCTTGGCATGCTGCAGCACAGGCTGCCCTGATACAGCCCCAACCATGCCTGCCTTCCCACCTCAGCCCCCTCTCTCTCAACTCCCTCCGCCGGGCCTGCCACACGCCCCACCTGAATCGCGTCTGCCGCATAGGCCGCCCCGTCCAGCCGCCAGCCCAGGTGGAAGATGAAGAGCCACGAGTAGAGGGGGGAGAGGGCCAGGCCCAGCAGGGTGACCGCTGACTGGGGGCGCACCACGCCCTGAGCCATCAAGTACCTGCAGTAGGAGCAGCGGGCCCACAAGGAGAGGGGCACAGGGGGGACAGGACGTGACGCTGAGGCGGGGGGCGGCAACGGACGTGACCCCAGTACTGCCTTGAACAAATGGCAGCCCTGAGCCCTGGGCCCTGAGCCCTGGACAATGAGCTGCCAACTGAGAAGCACAAAGGGTTGGGGAGGTAGATGGGAGGGCAGATGGCCGGTCGAAGCATGCGTGCCCCCGTCCCGGCGCCTTGCCTAGGCGCCTCAAGCTCACCAGCCAGCCCCTTCACACCTGTCATCAACACATTTCCCGCTCACCCCTTCTGTGAACTCAGCCAGCCCAGCCCAGTGGTTGCTGCGCCACTGCCCTGAGAAGTCACCCACCTCTTGCTGGCCTCAAACAGCCCGGTGAACCAGAGGGCAGGGATGGCTAGCTGGATGTAGCGGGCAGCGGAGCGGCTCAGCAGCGGGTCCTGCCTGCAGCCGGGGCAGGGGGCGGGGGCAGCGTGTGGCAGGGTGGGGGGCGAGGGGGATAGGCACGTTGCGAGGCATGTGCTTGGTACTGAATGACGGCTGCGGCGTCATCACTGTGTGGGGTCTGCAGGAGCACGCTCAGCCTGCCCAACATCGCACTCCCACCTTCTCCCAACCCCACCAACACGCCCTGCCCCACCCCACCCCATCACTGCCGCCCCAGCCCAGCAAGCGTGCCTGAACAGCAGCAGCAGCGGCTCCGCACGTGTCCACCCCAGCCCCACGGCTGCTGCCATCACGGTTGTCAGGATGAGTGCCCGCTGGTACACCACCCCCACCATCCTCAGATTTCGGGCGCCGTAGGCCTGCCTGCAGGGAGGGGCGTGTGTATAAGAGGCAGGAGCAGAAGTGAGAGTTGGGGCGGCAGATGGAAGAGTGGGCGTGAGGCGAGGCAGTGGTGGTGAGCAGCGCAGAAGAGGTGGGAAGCATCGAGCACAGCACGCACGCGCAGGCAGGGCGCTGGCTGGCGTGAGGGACAGAGCAGCACACAAGCGGGCTGCGGCAGCAATGCGTCAGGCGCACCCGCAGAATGTCTCCATGGCTGCCGCAAAGCCTGCACGGCCGGCAGGATGGGATGGTGAGGGCCAGAAGGGGTGCAGGCATGCAGGAGGAGCCAGGGAGCGGCGGCGGGGCAGAGCCAGCAGCGCCCCGCTGCACAGGTGGCATGCACCAAAGAGAGGGCCCACACCAGCCCCTGCAACTGACGGTTGCTGTAGTGTTGCAACAGTCCGTCGCATCCCCAGGCAGACACCTGACCAGGCACCCAGCATGCTAGCCAAACGGGCTGCCACTGGTCCAGCCTGCTTCTGCACTGGTACAACCTGCTGCTTCTGCACCTGTCTGCCTGGCGCGTGCTGGCGTCAATCTGCTTACAAGGGAGAGGCGGGGCACTTACCCATGAGCAGCGAGAGCCCCGTGACGTTGAAGATCGAAGTCCCCAGCACGATGCAGCTCAACTCAAACTTGCCCAGCCGCCCCGCCATGCTGCATCACAGTGCAGGCGCCGACAGGTGAGGGGTGATAAGAGGGGCAGGCCGTGGCACAAACATGCCCCGTTATGATGCCGCTACACTTACTTCCCCCCGCTCCTCCCAACCGACCCCGAAATCAAGCGGCGTCATCCTCCTGTGAGCACATTGCTCCCAATCAAGCGTTGCTAACGAGGTGAAGCGGTAGCATTGCGGAAGAGGAGAGGACGCGCCTGATTTGAGGCCCAACCACAACTGACGCCCACCCATGGCTTACGCTAGAGTGACCAAGCTGATGAGGAAGGCAGCGAGGTTTGTGACGCTTGTGGGGAGGGCCAGGCGGCACAGGCTGCAGGGGGGATGTCGATGTCAACACCACCGGGCGGCATGTAGCATGTGGCTTGTGGCAGCGGCGCAGGTGTGGCATGAGGCACAACAGGTGCCGGGGGCCGACGCCAGATCACAGCAGGCAGCAGCGGCCGGCCTTCTCACTCACTTGCGCGCCTCGCGTCCCACCGCTGGCCACCCCTCGCCCCCTTCTTCCGCCAGCGCAGTCTCGTGAGCGGGCCACAGCCCCTCCAGCCCAGGGCCAGGCTTGCCAGTGGAGAAGCTGCGCCCACAGGCAGCAGATGCCATGGGCGAGAGAGAGCTGGCAGCATCGCAGGCCTCTACCCAAGCCGAGGGCTGGCGCCGCAGCTCAGCCGCTGTGCTGGCCGACCCGGCGACACTGGCCGCCGTCGACGACGGCGGCAGCCGCGGGCGGCTTGGCAGCTGCAGCGGCTGCAGCCCGTGCCGCACCGTGCTGCTCACAGCGTCTGCCTCGCTCATGCTAGCCTAGGCAGGGAGCAGGCATCGAGGCCTTGCTTTTGTGTCCGAGGGCAGAAATTGTGACTATTCTGCTGGCACCGTTTCGGTGCAGAATCAGCGATCGCACTAGTATATTACAATGGCTAACGGTAGCGCTGGACGGCCTCTCGCAATGTGTCGAAGAGAGCCACGTAGGCTTCTTCGCCGGACAGGTAGCTTGGCTCTGTAGCATGCATGCATATACACAGTATCATCCATCATTGGCAAGTCATACTAGACAATCGCCGCGATGGCGCCACGCTCTGGCAAAAAGAGCTCAGGCAAGAAGGCCCCCGCGTCCAAGAGGCAGAAGGGGGAGGAGCAGAGTGAAGTGGACATTTTGGATGCGCTCGCCGCCCGTCTGGCACAGCTGGGCCCCCGCAAATGGAAGGTGCGCCACATGCACTCGCCAAGCTGGGGGCGCGCTGTTCTGGCCGCTGTGCAGTCTGATAAGACTTCCCGATGGACGTATGCTATATTTAACGAGCTGCCCGAGCTTCCACCTGCCCGCCACTGCCACCCCGCTGCTGCCGCCGCCGCTGCCGCCGCCGCTGCCATCGCTCATCGCGCACCTCTCGCCTGCCCTGCTCTCACATGCCCGCCCTTGCAGCTAGCAGAGCTGGAGGCAGCGCTGGCTCAAGCCGCGGGCACCCTGGAGGACGAGGGTGTGCGGGCCCACATTCAAGGCAACCTGCAGCGCTGCGCCGCCGCCCTGCACGAGCGCCTGCTGGCAGCCCCGGCCGAGCAGCCGCAGCAGCAGCAGCCTGAGAAGGCAGCACCCAAGAAGCGCAGCAAGCGCAGCAAAGAGCCAACGGCAGCAGACACAGGGGCAGCAGATGCAGCGGCAGCTGAGGCGGCGGACGCAGCGGCAGATGCGGCAGCGCCAGCAGAGGCAGCAGAGGAGGATGTGCTGGACGTGCCAGCCCTGCAAGCGCTGTCGCCCACGCTGTCCACTGCAGCTGGGTACCGTACGCTCACAGTGGGGGCAGTGGAGGGCCATCCGGATGCGCGCTTCTCCCCCGCAGCGCTGCTGCTTGCCCGCAGAGCGCCAGGGGAGGCGCTGGTGGGGGCGCACGTGCAGCGCCTGCTGTCCACCGTGCCAGCCGGCGAGGGCGCGGCAGCAGAGCAGCGGCAGCAAGCAGAGGCGGCGGCTGCGGGGGCAGCTTCGCAGGCAGCCCTGGCCATCTGCAGCGCGCTTTCTTGTGAGGCAGTCGGACCGGAGGATGCCCTGAGGGTGTTTGCCCCAGCTGTCAGCCAGCTGGAAGAGGCAGCACAGCAGCTGGTGGCGGCGCAGCGGCAGCAGCAGGAGCAGCAGCAGCAGCAGCAGGGCGGGGAGGCGGCGGCAGGCGGGGCAGCCCGGCTCCGGGAGCTTTCACAGCTGGCGGGCCGAGCCCTAGCCAGCATGCACGCGGCCCTGCAGCAGCAGCGGCTGGGCGGCAGCAAGGGCGGGGGCAGCTACTGGCGCGCCAACCCGCAGCAGCCATCCCCCGCAGCGGCAGAGGATGCAGCATGTGCTGTGAGCGCTGCGCTGTGCACGGTGCTGGCCACGCTGCGCCTGCACAGCAGCAGCCAGGGGGGCAGCAGCAAGGCAGGCAGCCTTCGCAAGCGGTTGGATGCACTGGCAGCAGTAGGTGCTGCGGATCTGAGGCAGCTGGCGCCTTATGGCCCCAGCGGACAGCTCGCCTACCTGGCCGGCCTGGTGAGCACAGCAGGCACAGTGGCAGGCGCAGATGCGCCTGAGGCTGGAAGGCTGCCTGGGCTGGTGGTGTGCTGTGTTGCTGCTGTGCTGCGCTGCACTGTGCTAGCGTACTTCACTGTGCCCGTGCCGCGCTACGCTCTGTTGACTCTCCCGTATACTGCTGACCTCTCCCATCTTCCCGGCGGCCCAACCATCAGCCGCAGGAGGAGGCATGCGGCAGCGGCGACGCGGCGCAGCGGTTCCTTGTGCTGTACGGCGCTGCCTCAAAGCAAGGTGAGGCGGGTGGGCACGGGGAGGGGCTGCACGGGTTGGCAGGCGGGGCAGGCAGGGCAGGGCACGCCATGCCAGCCAGGCAGCCAGGCTTGTGGCACGCGTGGTCCTGGTCCTGGTCCTGGTCAGCAGCAGCAGCAGCGCCAATCCTCCTCCATTCACACCCACATTTGCCCCCCTGCTGCTGCCGCCCCACTGCAGAGATGGTGTGTGAGCAGGACTATCTGCACCGCCTGGCAGCGGCCCGCACGGCTTCTGCTGCAGCGCAGCACTTGGGGGAGGAAGGGCTGGCTGCGGCCATCACGGCGGAGGGTGAGTGCAGGGCAGGTAACTAGCTGGTGGGGGCAGCTGGGGAAAGGGCAGCTGGCTGGGTGCCTACCGGCATGCGCGGTGAAGCCAAGCACAGCAGTCGCCTGCGCGCATGTATCTGTGGCGTGCATAGCAGGGCAGTCACGCCCCCTCTGCACCCCGCCTGCCCCTGTACGCCTGTCGTGTTGTTTTCTGACCTCTGCCGCTGCCCCTCGCCCGCCCCTGCAAACCGCCTCTCCCCTGCAGCCAGCGCCCTGCCCGTCAGCCAGGAATTTGTGGGGTGGCTGCGTGACCAGCCACCCAGCAGCATTGTGGCGGCAGCGCTGGATGCCTCCACCCACGGCCTGGACGCTCTCAGGTGTGGCGCTGGCACCCAGTTCGTGGCGCGCGCTTCGCGGGGCGTCGGGCAGTGCTCTGTGTCGTGGGGCGGTAGGCCGTGGCATGCGGCCGGCATCAGGGGAGGGACGGCCACCAGTGCGCGGTGTTTGGTGGGGCAGCAGGCCGTGGCATGCTGCCAGCGCACCGCCGGTGGGTCAGCACTTGCTGTGGCATCTCTGCCACCCGCTGTGCCGAGGCCATGCTGCCAGCACGCTCCCTGGTCAGGCCTCACACCCCATTGACCCCTCTCTGTGCACGCACTCCCCTCCCCCCTCCCCCCCACGCCTCCCCCCGCCTCCCCCTGCAGCCAGCACCTTGTGCAGGAGTGCAGCGAGCGCGCGATGCAGGGCCTGCTGGCCGCCATGCGCCGCCGCAGCTCCCAGCTGGGTGCTGCCGCGGGCAGCGCTGCGGGCGGCGGCGAGGGCGGCGAGGGGGCGGAAGGGGATGCCGCCATGGATGACCTCCTCTTCTTTGCAGACACGGAGGGGGATGCCACCATGTTTGGCAGGTGCGGGCTTCTCTCACTTGTTTGCCAGACCAGGCAGGGCAAGGGGCGGTGGAGTTAGGCAGGGTGCGGGGGTGGTGCGAGCGCTCACCGCCTCCCTGCCCGCTGCTCACTGCCGCCCGAGTGTGCCTGCCGTCCTGTGTGGTAGCAGCATGGCTGCTCGCACATTGGCTCAACGGTGTGTGTTCTGCTGTGCAGGGACTGGCACATGGAGGAGGGTTCGGAGGGGGAGGAGGGGAAGGAAGCCGAGGAGGAGGGCGGCGGCGGCCTGCGGCTGGGCAGCCTGCCGGGCGGGGAGGAGGACCGGCGCATGTCAACCGAGTTTGGAGACGATTGACGAAGGGAAGGATGATGACAGCTGAGGGGTGGGCCGCCTGAGGGGACGTCACGCCTGCCTGCCTGCAACTGTGCTTCAAGCAGGAGCGTGCTCCGAGCAGGACATGTGCCTCAAGCAGCACCGCCAGCTCATGCCCGATAGCCAGTCCTGCAGACCCCTGGCAGCCTTGGGAGCATCCCGAGCACTGCTGCCCCGGCGCGCCACCTCATGCCAGCTCATGCCATCTGCGCCCGCCTGTGCCACTGCGACTGTACTGGCCTGTGCAATGCGGCTTGCAACGTTATGCAACAGCCCCTGGGCAGCACACAACAGAAGATGGGATGCATGTGTGTGTAAGAAGGGGCGCGGTGTAAACTGCTGACAGGTGGTTAGCAGGTGCCATAAAAACCTTCCATGCGGCGTGAGACACGCCGCAGAACAGGGGCAGGTAGGGCCGAGGCGACATGCGGCGGCGGGGATGAGATGGCAGTGCAAAGGGCTCAGCTGTCGCAGGGGAGCGTTGAATGGACCGGTGTAAGTTGCATGTGGGGCAAGGGGTTGTTTGCAAGGGCATTTAGGCAGGGCTGCTGGAGCAGCTGTGAGCGATTGTGCAAGGGATTTGTGAGGCAGGTAGTTTGGAAACTAAGGTCAGGTGGGCTGGCTGCGCTGGCAAGGGCAGCATGCAAAAGTGGACAAGTGCGCGAGAGGGGTGGAAAAGGGGGTTGGAATGAAAACCGCAGGGAGGGAAAAGAATCGACTGGCGTGCGTGTGCGTTGTGCAAAGGGGGCATGGCGCAAAGGGAGGCATGCCCCATGCGCATCAGCCATGCGCACAGCTGGCGCGTGCTGCTGCAAGCTGCACTGTGTCGCCTGGCCGGCGTAGCAGGGGTGCCTCCACACCTGCCTGCCATGTCACTGCAGCGACAGGCCGGGGGCGGGAGGCCACTGGCCCCTCCTCACTTGTTGCGCCTAGGAGGCGGGGGTCGGGGCCGGGGGCGGGGGGGGGGGGGACGCCGAATGCCCGCAATGCTTGGGGGCGGAGAGGGCTCGAACGAAGGGCTGGGGTTGACTTCAGGAGGGGGAGGGCTGGGGGGCGTGGGACGTGGAGGCGGGGGGCTGGGGGGCGGAGGCCTGGGCGGCGGCGGGCTCGGCCTGGGTGGCGGGGGGCTCCGGGGCGGGGAGGGCGGGGGGCGGCAGCGAGGGGCGCCCACACCGTTGTCACCCCACCCGTCGTCTTGCCAGTTGCTGCCGGCGTTGTCGGGGCGGCAGGGCCTCGGGGGGCGTGGGGGGGAGGGGGGAGGACTGGGGGACCTCACTGGCTTGGGGGGAGGCGGCGACGGGCGAGGAGGCTTTGGGGAGGGAACCGGGCGGGGAGGGGGCGGGGAGGGCCTGGGGGGCTTGGGGGCAAGGAATGACGCCGGGGGCTTGGGGGAAGCGACAGGCCTAGGCGGCGGAGGAGCGGGGCTGGGTGGCTTGGGGGAGGGCACAGGCTTGGGGGGCGGCGGGCTGGGGGAGGGGGACCGGGGCGGCGGCGGCGACCGGGGCGGCGGCGAGGGGGGAGACGGCGGGGCGGGGCCACCGCCGTTGGAGGTGGTGGCGGGCAGGTAGAGGCCGGAGTACATGGCGCAGGCGCCCACAGTATCAGCCATCATCTGCACCTTGATGTACCCGCCATCGCCCCAGTCAGCCGACCTGAAGAGAGGAGGAGGGTTGCGGGCAGAGGTGGGCAGGGCAGCAAGCAGCGTGAGGCGCGGTGGAGAGGGTGGGCGGGCAGGCGCACGGGCATGCAAGTGGGGTGCCGCCGCCCCCCTGTCCCAGCTGGCACCCAGGGGTGGTGATGGTGGGTGATGGTTGTTTAGTAACTTTGTACCCTAATCCTCCACTGCGCAGCACAGGTTTGTCCTGAACAGACGTGTAACCCACCCATCAGCCAGTCAGTCAGCCTCTATTGCCGCACTTTTGACTGTGGGGTCGCTCACCAAGAGTTGCGGATGATCCAATAAGAGTCTTGGGAGCCCACGCCTGCGGTCTTGTTGTACCCGACCAATACCATAGCTGGAGCAGGGGTGGTGGGAGGGGGGGGGGGGGGGGCACTTGGTGGGGTGAGCATCACAGGCGCTCGGTTGAGATCACGATTGTGATGGCAATCAAGCCTGCCGTCAGGCACGCAGAGACGTGGTTGCCTTTGCCGCGTGCCCTGCTGCGGCGCTCCACTCCCCAAGGCAACGGTGGGCTGCCAGCCTGGTGGTGGCGCTTTGGCACTGGCCCTCGCAACAGCGGCCCCCTACCCAGAGGGGGCCGTGCTTGGCTGCCAGCCGGGTCATCCAACAAGGCGGCACCGGCTCACCGTGGTTGATGGTCTCGCTGGTGCATGAGGAGGCCTGGTAGACGCCACTGGTGTAGGAATAAAAGGAGTTCTGCACATGGTGGGGTGGGGTGGGGTATGATGGGTAGGGGGTGGGTTGGGGCGCGTCTGTGCGGGGGCGCAGCAAAGCGCAAACGCAGCCCGGCCCTGCCGCTGCCGCTCTGCCTTGCAGCCCATGCCGCTGCAGCCCCTGCTCACCTTGACATTAAAGTAGACAACGACAGGGCCCACAGAGGAGACGGCTGTCATGAGGGCGTCGGCGTTGGGGGCCACGCTTGTGTAGCCGGGGATTGGGAGTACTTTGATGGATCCCGAGGGGGCGCTGGTCTTGAGGGTGCAGGAGCCAGTGGCGCCCGTGTTGCCGCTGACGTACGGATAGTCTGCCTCAGTCGTCACAAACCGACGGCTCACGTAATCCAGCGCATCATCTGCGGGCAGGTTGGGCAGGCAGGAGAGAGAGGGGGCAGGCGGGGTCAGGGGAGCGCGCGGAGAGCGCAGCTGACGGTAGCTGAACAGCAAGCCGGCTGGGTGGCTGGCCCCGCCCTCCTGTGCAAGCCCACAGCCAGCCAGGTGCAGCCTCTGCCCAGCTGGCCCCCCTTGTGCCCACAAGCGCACAGCCAGCCACCTGCAGCCTCGGCCCAGCCGGCACCAGCAGGCGCCCCAAGCGCCCTCAGCCCTCCTGCTTCCCCCGGTGCCGCCCCTCTCACCAGAGTACCCGCCGTTGCAGCCAGCAGAGCCGTAGCTGGAATCGGTGTTTCTATTCACACAGCTGGTCAGCTGCTGCTCGCTGGTGTCGTAGGTGCCGCCGGTGTCGATGGCCGCCTTGATTTCCAGCGCGCCCACGGCGGCAAAGGCCCAGCAGGAGCCGCAGCCGCCCTGGTCGCGCACGTCGGGCACCTTGCCCTGCGTGCGCCAGTCCCACTCGTTGGGGACGGCCTGGGCCAGCTTGCGGGAGGAGAGGCGGCGGGGGCGGGGGATGCCTGTGCGGATGCGCGTCATGTTGACGGTTTTCATGACCCGTGTGCCGGTGAAGTCGGCGAAGGAGAGGTCGCTGCATGTGGGGGTGGGCAAAGGGGGTGCACGAATTGGTGGGTGGTGAGAGGGGAGTGGGGGAGGTGCAGGAGCGGGCAGTGGGAGGGAGCGTGAAAGCTTGCAGCAGGAGAGGTCGCTGCAAGGCTGTGTGAGGGGGTGGGCGGAGGCAGGCGGGGGCAGGCCGGGGGGCGGGGCGGCAGGGGTGATCTGGGGAGAGGTTTGAATGGTTGTTTTCCGCAGCGCGCACGTCCATGCGGGCCTTCACAAACGTGCACCACAGGCAAAGGGAGCTTGGCCCTCAGCTGAGGGCTGGGCAGCGTCCAGCCCGGCATGCCTCTCTGTGGCCTGGCGGCAGCCTGCGCTAGCGCAACGTTCAGCTCCCGGGGATCCCTCCCACGCCACCTTGTGCTCCCCTCGGCACTCATTCTCAACCTGCGCTCGACCCCCACCCTCACCTGTACTTGTGCAGGCCCTGGTAGGCGCGGGCGCCGCTCTGCAGGTTGTTGGTGATCATGGCCTGCAGGTTGGTCAGGAAGGCGGCCTTGCGCGTGTTTTCCTGCAGGCGGGAGAGGGGAGGAGAGGAGGGGTGAAGCAGGGCAGGCAGCACAGGGCGGCCTGTGAGGCCGTGTACGTGGCCGTTACATTTTCATAGTCAATTCATTCTTGACCTGCACGCACATCCTGTGGGGCATCAGTGGTACACTAGACCACGAGTGTGATTACGATTGGCGGCCGCAGGCGGCAGTTGACTGCCGCTGCTGGGCGGCCCAGCCCGCTGTGCCCTCGAGGGTGCGCACCGTGGAGCCGGAGTAGCTCTTGCCAAAGGTCCGCTTCCAATCAGACCACAGCTCGTCCTTCGCGGTCGAGTTCTGCAGCAGTGAGTGGGCGATGGGCGAGATGACAAGAAGAGTCAAGTGCCAGCAGTGGGGGTGGCGGCGGGCTCGGCGGCGTCTGGGTGCGCGTCACGCGGCCCCAGCCTGGTGGTACCTGACCGGCCAGCTGGGGGGCAATCCCCGCCACGCGTGATGCAAACCGCACTTTCGACAAGACAACCGAAGGAGCAGGAGGAGTTCCTGCCAAAACCGGGGAGCACGAAAAAGAGCGGGCGAGCGTCCTCTGGCGCCGGAAGGTCAGCTGCGCCTGCAGCTGGCCAGCGGCTCACCGTGTTTAGAAGGGTAGCCTCCGAGGCTGCTTCAGTTCTATCCCTGTAGCGTCTCCCCTTCCACCGAGAGTTACTCAGGCCCTGGGCCTGCACACAGCCCGTGGCACACAGCAGGAGGGCCGCCGTGGCTAGGAAGAGCCGCGTGCCGCTCATGGCGGAGACGGGGACGGTAGAGACAGCAGAACGGCCACAGGTGCGCACACTAGAGAAGGAAGTGCCGGTCGGAGCCCCGGTGGGCAGCTCGGTGTAGGCGGAGACAACCTGGAGGTGCAATGGTGCTGTGTGGAAATCGGGGGCCGGGCTTTATATCATCCGTGGCCGGAGCTGTATCGTCGCATCCCGTTCGTTGAGGGGTGGATGACCACCCGGCCTAAAATATACGAAAGGCTGACACAGGGAGCAGCAGTGTGTGGGGACTGAAACAGAGTGAGCACGTGCTGAAACAGGGTACGCAGTGATAGATGGGCACAAGGAAGGCCAGCACAGGGCGGCACCCCGCCCCGCTGTGGGCGGCAGCTTCCGGCGCAGCTGCACCAGAGCTACAGGGTTGCTTCACAAGACGTCCTATCAGGAATGGGGGCAGCATTTGACTGCTGCAGCCTGCTTTGCGTGAACACTCGTCACCTGCCCTCAGAACACTCCTGAAGACGGTGGAGGTGCGTGTATGGCTGGCGCCAGTACTGCGCGCATCTGCACCTCTGCCACAGGCAGCCAGCTTCCCCTGACCATTAGGTCGATAGCCCCACCAGGAAGGAGGAGCGAGCTGACAGGGTGTATAGACAGGGTATCACGAGAAGTCCCACCGGGGTCTGGGAGCAAATGCAAGCTGAAGCCCCAGGCCACCCCCAGCAAGCCAGGGAGGCGGGCATCCAAATCAGAGGCTGCGCCCCACGCCACACCTGCTGCCGGCCCGCCTGCTGCCACCGCCTCCCGAGGGGCATCTCTGCTTTGCTCGCGAGCAGTTACATGGAGAGGGGCGCCCGCTGCGGGGGCGCAGCAGGCGCCGCCTCGGCATCCACCGCAGTCACGGGGCAGAGCGGGGCGGGCGGCAGGGGCAGCGGCGGCGGCGGGCACGTCGCGCCTGCTGCCGCCCGCCTTCCACCTGCAACCAGGCTCCTTCTATCGGACAGTGCGACCAGCCGGCCGCCAGCTCAGCTGTTGCCAGCTCAGCGCCAGCTGCTGCCAGCTGCTTAGTCGAACAGGTCGAAGCCCATGTCCTCCTCCTCCTCCTCCTCCTCAACAGGGGCGGCGGCGGCGGCGGCCGGGGCGGCGCCGCCGGCGGCGGGGGCCGCAGCCACGGCAAAGGCCGAGGGGTCGGCCAGGAAGGCCTTGACCTGTCGGTGTTCATGTGGGTGTGGGGGGAGAGGGGGAGGGCAGGGAGGAGGTCAGAATGGAGGTGAGAGGAGGAGACCGGGGGGGCGGGGCAGTCCAGTGAGCTGATGGAGCGGGTGCGACTGCTGCAAACCGCCCGCACCTCAACTACACGGGCTGCAGAGACAACCTGCCCTTGCTGGCTCGGCCAGGAAGGAGACTATGACCCCTCCCCTAAATCCCAGCCCCGCTGCCACAGATCCGGTTCGTGCGCAGGTCATCCCGCCCGCTGTGCCCGCCCACCTTCTCGGCCAGGGGGAAGGTGTAGTCGGTCTCCACGGCGACCGCCAGCACGTTCTTGTAGCCGTTGACCAGGGAGTGGGGCACAGAGGCGATGGTGGGGAAGTCCAGGGCCAGGCAGGTCGCCGCCACGTTGCGCAGGCCAGCGACCAGGAAGCCGGAGAGGTCGTCGTCGGTGATGTCCAGCACCTGTCGGCACGACACACACACAGAGGGAAGCAGACGGCGTCAGAAGCAGCAGCAGTGGGAGCGCAGGCAAGGTCGTCTTCGGTGATGCCCAGCACCTGGACACAACGTTGCCAAACACACACACACACACAGGGAGGCAGGCGGCGTGAGAAGGGCAGTGGGAGAGGGTGCCCGCAAAGTCGTCGTCGGTGACGTGCAGCACTTGTTGGCATGACGCGCACACACACACACACACACACAAAGAGGGCAGCAACGGCGTCAGAAGCGGTCCAATGGGTGACAGCTGCCGCAGTAAACAAGAGCTGTTGGATCACCAGGCCCACCCTGCTATCACGACAGCACCCATTCTTCTTCCATACTCCAGGGGGAGCTGAACTTGGGGTCGTAGAGGCTTCCGGAGCTGAAGACCTGCCGGGTGACCACACCCACCTTCTCTCACTACAGCCCACATTCGTGACAGGCTGCACCCCACAGCAGGGCTCACCTTGGGGTCGTACAGGCTGCCGGAGTCGAACACCTGCTGGATGACCAGGCCGTAGGAGAAGGGCTTGATGCCCAGCTTGGACAGCAGGGTGGCCTCAGAGGCGCCCACCTGCAGGGCGAGAGGTGGGGGAGCGATACGGTAGGGGGAGGGCGGAGGAGAGGCGTTCAGGAGCGGGATGAGAAGGGGAGCGGGGCGCAGGGGCTGGCAGCTGAGGGGGAGTCGGATCAAGGAGGGCGCAGGCGCCCACTGCTGTGCGATTGCAGCCGCATGGCCTGGCCACAGCACACACACGGGCCGGGCTCCCAAACGCGCGCTGCAAACCACCAAGCCACCCCCCAACCCACCACACCCCGCCAGGCCACGCGATGCACCAGGAACCCACCTTGTCGCCGGTCTTGATCAGGGCCACATCGGCGGTGATCTCCACGGAACCCTTGTTAATCTTGGTGGGGATGTTGAGCACCTGGGGACGCAGAGGGCAGGCACAAGACAGGGGGTGGCAAGCAAAGGGGTTGGTGCCGAGGAAGCGGGTAGAAAGGCGAGCTGGGAGGGAAGGGCCGGCAGCCAGGGCTTCCTGCCTGCCTGCTGTCCCAGGCTCCCACAAGCTGCTCACCATGTACACGACTTCAAGCGGGTAAGGTTGAAGCTGAACAACTAGAGGAAGGAAGGTTTGGGAGGGGCCCATACCCCCTCAAAACAGCCCACCTCCGACCGCAGGCCCCAACCCAACCACCAGCCACGCCCACCACCGCAGCCCAGCCCCGTCAGCGCACCCACCTGGAAGAACGAGGTCTGGGACGGGTCCATGCCGGTGTTGCCGGCGGGGATGGTGACGTCGTTGGGGGCGACCAGGCCCACGCGGGCGGGGGCGCCCACCTTGAACTCGTCAATCACCTTGCGCACCTGCGGGCCGGGGAGGGGGACAGGGAGGGCATGGTGAGGAGCGGGACGCGCGTGTTGTAGTGAGTGTCAGGGAGCGTTAGGGGGAGACGCACTAGAACTCATCGATGCATCTCGTGAGCATGCAAGAAGGCAATGGGAAGATTGATGGCATGGGTTGATTATATGGAGGACAGGCATGCCAACACAGCGCGACACGCGCAAGCGCAGCCCACCTCCAGCACAGCACCGTTTCAATAGCTGCTGTACGCACCGCTTTGTGGATTTCCCCGCAAGTGAAACCGAAGCCTACCCTTGCAGCGCAGCCTCCTGCGCAGCCTCCTTTCCAGCCCATTTCCTGCCTTATATCACCCTCCAACATGAACCCTCAACCGGCGCATCTCGCCTTTGGTCAGGAAGCGGCCCACACAGCCGCCCCAGCGCAGCCCACCCCCTTTGCTCAGCTCTCTCTCTTATCCACCTAGCTGCGCACCTCGTTGAGGTCGCCCTTGGTGAAGATGAGGCCCACGTTGCCGACCATGTGGTCCAGCAGCTGCAGCCACTGGTCGTTACCAGTGCGCTCGCAGTACAGGCGGATGGAGCGGCGCATCATGGTGTTCTTGCCCATCAGGATCTGGGAGTGGTCGCGGATGGCCTGCAGGGGTGCCGAGGAGAGGAGGGGGGCAGGGCAGCCGCACAAGGACACACGTGAGGTGGGCCAGCAGGGCAGCGGCGGGAGCAATTCCGCGACGGGCGGGCGGCGGGCAGGCGGCGGTGAAGCAGCGGGCGGAGTGGCGAAGACAAACGCAGCGCGTTTGTGGGCAGGGGCGCATGTCCAGCACCCCCAGTGAGTGGCGGCAGCAGCAATCCACCATAGCTGGCCCACAGAGCCGGCCGGCGGGAAGGCCTGCACCCCTGCCGCTGCTGCAGCCGCCACTTGGCTCGCCGCTGCCGCTGTCTCCCCAGCGCCGCCTGCCTCGCGCTCAACCCTGCACCCACGCACCGCGCGGATGTCCATGAACTGCTTGGAGCCGACGTTGTCGGCGTGCACCAGGAACGCCCTGTCATAGGTGTCCATGAACTGGCACAGCTTGGCGTCATACTGCAGCGCGGGGTACACAGGAGTTCAAAGGACCAGTTGAGCGCCAAGCAGCCTCCCCCAGTGCGCAGCATGCCATGCAGCCGCCTCGCCCCCAGCAGCGCCGCCCGCAGCTGCATCGCGCTTGCCCGGCGTCCAGGGGTCAGGGTAGCAGCTACTCGCCTTCTCCTTCTTGCCCAGGGCACGAGCGGACGGCATGGTGGCTAGTTTTGGTGGCTCTTGTGAATTGCAGGACCAGACCGGGTAGTCAACCGGTAGGCAACTTTAACCTGCTAAAGAGGCCGAGGCAGGGCGGCCGGAGGGCGATGAGCGGAGGCAGGGGGCGGGAAGAAAACACGGGCTGGGAGACCCCACACCCCTCGCTCCTGTGATGCCTTGCTGCGCTCCGCCGCGCACCACATCCATCCACTCGCATTTCGTGTTCAATGAGCAGTGGCGGGGCGTGGGTGAGCGAGGTTGGGCCAGCACAGCATGTGAGGCATGCGCGCTTGACTGGGCTGGCGTGCCAGGAGCACTACTGCGCAGCCCTTAGCAAGCACTCTGTACCAGCCTGGAAACTGGACTCTGCAGCAGTGGCTCTGCACTGCGGAACGGCGATGGCATCTGGACCACCCGGCTGCTAGCTGCACATGTGGGTGAGCGCACTGTTTACACACGTGAGGCACAGGCAAACAAAGAGAATGCAAAATTGCCCATCAAGCAGCGGGAGAGCTCAAAAGATGCAGCAGCCGCCCATGCAGCTGCAGCTGCGCCCGGTGGCGGCTGCAGGCGCACTGCAGGCGGCTGCCGTCAGATCTTTTCCTTGAGAAGGTGCGCGGCGTCGGGCAGCTGCTTTGCAATGTCGGGCAGCACCTGGTCGCGCTTGCGCCTGCAGGGGCAAAGGTAGGTTGGGGCGGGGGAGAGTGTGTACATGAGGTGACGATGGGGTGGTCAGACAGCATGTGCGGTGACAGGATTGGAGGAGGGGCCAAGGGCAAGCGATAACCTGGGAATGTAGCAGAGGCGCAGCATGAGCGCCCACCTTTTGCATGCCCCGTGGTCTACGAATGAATCGAACGCGCACTGCACTTTCCCGCCCTACCAACCTCTTGAACGCACCTGAGCGCATCAAAGATGCGCAGCATGAGGCCCCGCCGCTTCTTGCCGCTCGGCGCCGCCGGCCTGCCGCTGGCCGTGCGCTGCAGGGCGCCGCTGCTGCTGCTGCTGCCCATGCTGTATGGGTAGCCGCCCGCCTGCACAGGGGATCCATCAAAGGGTGAGGCGAGAGGTGCACGATGCGTGCAGGCTTCAGAGCGCCGGCCAGTCAGCCAGCTTCGAGGAGGTAAGGTCTCAGCGCTGCAGACGCTGCGCTGCGCTGCCTGCCTGCCAGCCAAGCCTGCTTGCCTGCCCGCCCCCACCCCGCCCAACACACATGCTGCCTGCAGCGCATGGCAGAGATGACATGCCCCGCCCTGCCCCGCCCTGCGCCGCCCTGCCCCGTTCAGCTCACCCCGGGCAGCACCGCGTTGTCGCCGCTCATGCCCAGGAAGTAGGCAAAGGGCACCAGCCAGGTGGTGACCAGCAGGAAGGCGGCAATGTACTCCACTGCAGAGAGTGAGGACAGGGTGACGAGGTGGCAGCGGGTGGGGGGTGGCGTGTCAGGTGGGGAAGCACGGGTGCGGGCAGTAGGAGGCAGGCAGGCGGGCGGGCATGTCATGTACGCACAGCAGGACTCTGCGCATGCGCTGTGTGGCAGCAGGGCGGCCGCTGATGGCACACGATGCATGCCGCATGCCTGCGGAGCAAGGCGAATTGGCCACACTTCCTTCCAACAACCACAACGCATGCCCCCCCGCAACGTCTGCCTTGCAGCCGCCCGCTCCCCACCCTACACCTCTCCCCGCCCACCCCACCCCCACAACCCCCCAAACCCGGCCCCCGCTGCCCACCTGTGTAGTACGTCCCCATGAAGTGCCGCACCCACAGACCCGTGCTGGCCAGCCACAGCGCTATGCTGAGCAGCCCGCTGCCGGAGCTGAGCTGGATGTAGGGGAAGGGCTTGAGGAGGCGGAGGTAGGCGATGTGCGCCGCGATGCCGCACCCCAGGCACGCCACCGGCAGGCGGTCCCAGAACAGCAGCAGGTGCAGCAGCAGCTCCGCCTGCGGCAGGTCAAGGGAACCGGTTATGGCTTGGGAAGAGGGTGCTGCAAAGCTCCTTGGGATGGGGAGCCCTATGATGAGTGGACGGGCGGAGGCAGGTCTGTGCCCTACCTGCCGCACAGCACCCAGCACCCGCCCGCACCCGCCCCGTCATCGGTCGCACCTTGATGGTGTGGCCAATCAGGCGCTTGGCTGTGATCACATACTCCTCACACAGCTCCGCAAGGTAGTACAGGCCGCAGGCTGCAATCATGCGGGGGGCAGGCCAAGGTGGGGGCCACAGAGTTGGCGTAAGCAGCAGGCAGCGGCAGGTAGGCGGCAGCAGCGGTCAGCAGTGGGCAGTTGGCCAAGCCGTGCTGCTGGGGCCCTCCGATGGCCTGGCGCGATCGCCACATCTTTGAAGCCTTGCCACGCACCAATGCTGAGCGACAGGAAGACGATGGCGAGGTAGAAGCCACAATAGACGCTGACAAGCGACACGGGGTGCTGCCACACCATGGTGCAGTGGAGGTTTAATTGAGACCCTGATGAGCTCAGCACAGGCAGAATTGGGGCGAGCCGCGGGGTGATGGTTGAGAAGAGGGAGGCTCTTCAAGGGGGAGGGCCTGGCTCGCCTCCGTGGCGCTTTGGAATGATCGATCACAAGTGGGCAGGGCGTGTGAATAGCCTGAGAGCTTCCAAACAACCCTTGGCTGCTGAGGCCATGTCACAGCACAAGTTCTCCGTTCCAGTGAGACCGTGATCGAACTCGAAGGCGTGCATCCTCTTTAGCAGCAATCTGGCACGTGGGACTGCAGAGCAGCCCGCAACAATGTGGCCTCGCTCTTCGGCTCCCGCCGCTGCCCCTGCCGGTCCCTCCTGCCCTCCAGACTTTCAACAGGTACGGCTGCTGAGGTAGAAGTGCAGGAGGGATGCTCTCCGATGGATTGCCAGCCACTAGAGTCGACTGGCGGCGACTCGCTGTGCCGCCGCCACCGCTGCCGCCTGTGTACCTTGCTTGCAGCCTTTTCCCGCCATGCTTCAGAGGGGAAATCCTCTTGAATCTCCTTCCACTTGCGCCAGGAACCAATCACCTTGCCACGCCCTCTGCTCGCAGATCTGGCACTCGTTCGTGCACACCTTTATAGATGTGCTGCATGCCGGGGGCCCCGCTGCGCCGCGGCCGGCGCAGCACGCCGCCGCGACAGCCCCGCCCCCGCTGGTGCTGCCGGCGGTGCCTCGCCTGATTGCTGTGGGAGACCTGCACGGGGATCTGGCCAAGGCGCGGCGTGCCTTCCGGCTGGCAGGCTTGATCGATGACAAGGACCGGTGGACGGGCGGCACCACGACGGTTGTGCAGGTGGGTGCTCGGCACGGTGAGGTGTGATGCGTACCTGCAGCTGTGCTTGCGGTGCTACTCGCGTGGTGGATGTGATCGTTGGAACTGATGAGCACGTGCACCGGCGGTTGGCACTTGCATTGCTCGCTGCTGCCTCGGCATGGGCAAGCGATGTCAGCAACCGGTGGCCCCGTCGCTCGCAACCCTGCACCCACCCACGACTGCGCCCACATCGCACACCGTCCGTGTGGCGCCAGGTGGGCGACCTGCTGGACCGCGGCGACGCTGAGCTGGCGCTGCTCTTCTGGATGGAGCGGCTGCAGCAGCAGGCGGCTGTAGCAGGGGGCGCGGTGCACGTGCTGAATGGCAACCACGAGACGATGAATGTGGCGGGGCAGTACCGCTACGTCACACGGGGCGCCATGCACAGGTGGGCCTGCTGGGCACGGCTGGCAGGCTGCCGGGCACCAAGCCAGCCAGGGGCCATGCACGGGGCAGGCTTGCTGGCAGGGGGAATGGGTGGGCAGCTGCATGCCCAGGATGCTGCCCCCATGCATTGCAGCAGTAGTGGAGCTCCAGGCTGGCACAGCAGCGCCTCCTGCCTGCTGCTTGCTCCTCAACGACCTGCTTCCTTCCTGCCTGCCTCTCTCGGCCTACACGTCCCCGTCACCGCAGCTTCCGCGACTGGCTGCACCGGCACACAATGGAGGCAGCCCTGAAGGCGCACTGCGGCTGCACCGCCAGCGCCGCGGGGCTCCACACGCTGCTGCGGGCGCAGCGGGAGGCGGAGCACGGCGGGCAGCACCACGCGTACCCCGCCAACCCAGCGGCGGCGGCGCGCACCGCTGCGCTGCGGCCCGGGGGCGAGGTGACCAAGCGCTTCCTGGCACCAAACCCTGTGGTGCTGCAGGTGTGTGCATGTGTGTGTGTGCATGTGCTTTGCGTGTGACTGTGTGTGCGGGCAGGGCCGAGGTGCTGGTATGTGCTGCGTGGCAGGGTTGGCAGCCCTGCACCCACAAGGCCCGTTAGGGAAGAGCCCTGGTGCACCCGCGTAAGCTGCTGCATGCGCTGCGTCCCGCTGTGCCATCCCAACCACCCACCGCAACTCGCAACCAAGTGGGCTGCCTGCCTTCTGCCTATCCTGCGCCACCCTGCAGGTGGGCTCCACCCTGTTTGCTCACGGCGGCGTGCTGACCCACCACGTGGACTACGGGCTGGGGCGCATCAACAGGGAGGCGCAGGTGGGGCGCGGGCCTGCAGGCACTTTACTGTATGTGGGTTGTACGCCCAGGGGTGGGCGGGGCCGCACCAACAGGGAGGCGCACAGGTGGGCGGGCCTGCGGGGTACTACCGTGTGTGGATTTGAAAGCTGCGTACGCAAAGCCCAGGGGTGGTTCCGGGGTGGCCTGCCCAGGGGTTGCAAGGTGGCCCGCCCGCCCGCCTGCCTGGCCTTGTGGGCAGTGCCTGGCCTTGTGGGCAGCTCCCGGGCAGCATGTCTGCCATACCCCTCATGCAAGCATTTGTGGCCAACCCACCGTGACCCCTGCCACTGCAGGAGTGGATGCTCAAAGGGCAGGCCGATGCCAAGCCCAAGTTTCTGTCCGGGCGCAACGCCATTGTGTGGTCCCGCCACTACAGCGCCCACGACGGCGCGCGCTGCGACTGCGACCAACTGGCGGCTGTGCTGGGGCGGCTGCCCGGCGCGCAGCGCATGGTGGGTGGCTGTGGTTGCGGGTGGGCCAGCGTCGGGAAGCGCTGCGGGCTGTGTGTCGGCGAGCTCAACCTTCATGGGAAGTGAGGAGAAAGTCTGGGCTGCTGCTTTGGGCAGCCCAGGCACGCCGCTCTGCATACGCGCTCGTGAGCGCGTGCATGCTCTTGCCGCATGCCCCAGCCCGCCAGTGTGCCTGCGTGCTCCTGCCGCTCCCCCCTTCCCAAGACCCACCCCACCCTCCCTTCCCCCTGCCCTCCCCTGCCCTGCCAGGTGGTGGGGCACACCATCCAGGAGGGGGGGATCACGAGCGCCTGCGAGGGGCGGGTGCTGCGCATCGATGTGGGCCTGTCCCGGGGCTGCGGCGACGGCAGCCCAGAGGTGCTGGAAATACTGGAGGACAAGCTGGTGAGGCGGCTGAGCGAGGCGCAGCAGGAGAACGTGGCGCCGCAGCAGGCGCAGCAGGCGCAGCAGCAGAAGGTGAAGCAGCAGGAGGTGAAGCAGCAAGAGGCGGCGGGCAAGCCGGCGGCGGCAGAGCAGCAGCAGCAGCAGCAGCAGCAGCGTGCACGGGCGGCTGTGCTGGCGGGGCTGGCGGCAGCCGAGGCGGCACGGCCGGCGGCGCTGCAGGGCAGGCAGCAGTCTGCCGGCGGCGCCTGAGGTCTTGTGACAGGTCCGCTGGGACATACATGCAGAGTTTTGTGTTCCAAACACACAACGCCCTTGGCACAGTGTGGTCACTCAAATACTTTCTTCCTTTTGCACTCCTCTTCAAATCCTCATGCATTCTCAACTTCCCTCACCAATTTGTGGCATACTGTTTAAGTAACGATGCTGAGAGAGTGCAACCCCAGTCGGTACGTGCCCTGCCCCAGCCTGCTCACCAACCTGCTCTCATGCTTCCTGACATCAAACCAACCAACGTCAAACCACACCTTTGCTTTACTTTGGGATGCCACTCATGCCATTGCATGTTTAGTGGCTTGCCAGTGCCCCACTCTCGATGGGGCGACCGCCTCACATGCATGCGGTGGGTGATTACATGTCGTGCTGCACGGGCCTTGGGGCTGGATGGATGGAAGTCATGTGTCGGAAAGTGCAGTTAGAGAAGAGCCGCCGGCATGGAAACACAGGGGAGCGGCCCACGGCAGAGGTGTGCAGAAAGGGGGTGGGCTGTGTCACATGGTATGAGTTTTGAGCTGTTTATTTTTTGTGCATGGAACGATGTTGAGCGTGGAAAGCACCTCTGCACAGGCAAGCGCCTCAAGGCGCTACGGTCAATACTAACGGTGGATAATGTGCTGCTATGTGTCCACCTCGGGGCAGGCCCTGTAGGCGCAGCTGCTCCGCGCCGCGCTGCTCCGCCTTGCTGCGCCCCCCACGCCAGCTGGCGGCCGGCCCGCCCCCCCGCAGACCGATGCCCCATCAAAGTACACACTGCAGGTTGCAGCGCTGCTGCCACCGCCGCTGCTGTCGCCGCCGCCCCTGCCGCTGCCGCTGCTGTCGCCGCCGCCGCCAGCGCCTCTGTGGGCCCACTCCAATCCGTCACCAAACAGGAAGCCGGCGTAGGCGCCCTCAGCGCAGGCCACCATGAATGCTGTTGTGGCAGGCATGAAGATGGTCATGTACTGCGCGCAGCTGCGCAGGGCATCGTAGCTGCAAACAATGGAGGACATGTTGGGGAGCAGCGAGGAGGCAGGCAATGGTGAGCGTTGCTCGTGTGAGCATGGCCAGGTGGGTTTGCCGTGCACGGCACGGGTGTTTGTGCGGGGCCGTTGAGGGGTCTGGTGGTTATGGGGGAGCAGACGATAGCGAACAGTCATGCACCCTCTGCAAGACTGGAGAGGGCACGGCTGTACTGCAGGGAGCAACAGAGCGGCAGCGTTCGCTCTAAACGGCACAGGCCGGCAGCTGCTGGCATGCATGTGCCAATGCGGAAGGCTGGGCCGCCCTGGCTTGCCTGAGCGGTGGGCAGCTGCTGCTTGTGCTGCCCGGTGCTGTGCCGGCGGGCCCGCTGCTGCTCCCCTGTGAGCCGCGCTCTCCGCTGCTGCCCAGCTGCAGTTCATCCGGCCGGCCTGGTGCAAAGGAGCCCTGCGTGCCCCCTTGCCTGCCCTGCTGCTGCGTGCCGCGTGGCGCCAGTGCACCTGCTGATGAAAGGGAGGGAGGGGACAGGTTGGCGGAAAGGTGAGAGGGAGCCAACAGGACGGGATGCAGCACAGCAGGCACAGCAGGCACAGCAGACTGAGCAGGCACATCAGGCACAGCAGACACATACGGTGGGCAGGTGGGCAGGTGGGCAGAGGTGGTCATTCCACGCACCGGGTGCGAGTGTCTCCCGGCTGACGCCCTTGCTGTGGCCATCAGATCCTCCCAGCTCCTCCGGCCGGTGCTGCAGCACGGTCTCCTCCCGCGCCAGCTGGCACGCTGCGGGCCGGTAGTGCATGCGTGACACAGATACTGACCGCAGCGGCTGCCAGGTCGGCAGCAGCGGTTCAGGAGATGCAAGGGGCCCAGCGGCCGGAGGCTCCAGCTGGGGTGGCTGCTGCTGCCGCTGCCGCGGCGGCTGGCGGAAGGACGAGCCGCTGCCGCTCATGCATGCGGCTGGCTGTGCCGTCCACTGCCCTGGTCCTGCCTCCACCTCCTCTGGCTCCCACCGGCGCTTGAGTTCGCGCTTGGCAGGAGTGGAGGTAGGCAGCAGCAGGTATGCTGGCCGTGGCGGACGTGCCACGCGGGGTGCTGCCACTCTGACATGCGCATGGCGGCGGCGGCACTCTGGTGGGGCCTGTGCCTCCCTCCCGTCAGTCCACTCTTGCTCGTTGGCCGGCATCATGGTGCTCCGGTGTTCCCTGCAGGCAAAGGCGAGCTCGCGGTTCGGACGGGTACGGCCCAATCCTGGCGGAAATGGGCGGAGTGAGCGGTTGGGCTGTGCAGCGCAGCACAGCACTGACTCACAACTATCGCCGCCGCCGCTTCTACTGGGCTTGCCGCTTGCCGCCGGGCCGGAGAGGGCAGGTGGAAGGCTTGCAACGCGGGTGGCTCACGAGGGAGGCCTGAGTGGTGCTGAGTTCCTTGAGAACTGCCAACCACGACAGTGCCTTATGTTCGTGAGGCGAATGGCGGCACATTTGGCGGCCGTGCGACGGGACCCTGCTGAGCCTGCTGCGCTGCTTGCGCCGGGCCGCTGCTCCATAAGCCTGAGCCCAGCCCAGCCCAGCTGCCAAGTAAATACCTGGGCTTGTCGTGCCCCAAGTTTGGAGGTGATGCTGGCGTGATGAAGAGGCTGCTCTCGGCCTCCACGCCGACTGCTCAGTGTGTCCGCCCGCCTCACTTCCGGTACGCCCCGCCGCCAGCCCGTCGCCCACTCCTGCAAACCCCAGCCATCCAGCCCCGGTGCAACGACCTTTCCCATTCATCATCTGTTCTTAGCATTAAGCCCTGCCGACGAGCACTCGAACCTCCCACCGGCAGTTGCAGGGCTTGTCAATGGGGCCCGGGCGCCATCCGAGGCGGTGACCTCACCAGGCGCAGGCCCAGGCGGTGACCGCACCAGCTGCCTGCTCAACCATGCTGGACTGCTGCCAGCAGTGCTCCCCTGGATCAGCATTCACATGTGTATTACAATTCGGACGTTCGTCTACCCCATGCAGAGTATTGGTGCACTTGCGACGTACATTCACTGAATCCGCAGTGCACGGGTAACGTGTGCTCAACGCAACATATTAGGTGGCTTCGTGTATTGCTAGGCGGCCGTCATGAGTAAGCAGGAATTCTGCTCCTGGCTACGTGATGTTAAGGACGTCCAGGAGGAATAGTATGGTAACGAATTTGGGGGCGTTAGTTAGAACAGTACAATGCACTGAAAGCAGATTATATGTGCTGCAAGCGATGTAGGTAGTTGGGCAGAGGCCAACACAGGAACACAATCGTTTGAGGGCCCATAGATAGCGCAAAACATGAGGAAAGGTGGGGCCAGACATATATTTACAGTGCTGGAACTGGGGCTACAAGGCCCGCAGCCAGCGCGCACCGCTACTAGTAATCAGAGGTGTCAGCACATATGTCATGGTTGTGTCAACACCAAGCGGTGATCCGCGGGGTTGGTGCTTGGCGGCCCCTTTAGGCGTCCGCCTCAGCGCAGCCGCGCCATGCGCACTTGCCCTGCCCCATGCTGCTGCTTGGCGCCGCTGCTGCCACGGCAGCATGCGCCTCTGCACATGCCTGCCCGACTCCAACAACAGAAGCGTGGCTGCCGCCGCTGCCGCTGCTGTTGCTGGCGCCGCCGCCGCCACCGCTCTCCCAGCCGCCAAAGAAGATTTGTTCGTAGGTGCCCTCAGCGCAGGCCACCATGAAAGCTGTGGTGGCGGGCATGTGCTGCGCCATGTACTGAGCGCAGCTGCGCAGGGCATCCCCGCTGAACCAGGAGCAGGGGAGGAGCGGGCAGGGAGGTTACGGCGGGGGGCAGGGCTCACCAAGTGCGCGGCAAGACAAACCGGGGTGCATGGGCGGCAGAGGCAGCAGAAACCTGCTCCCCATGGCACCAACCAACGGCCACAACATGATGCATGCAGATGGCCAGCTGCGGGCCTCCCCCGGGTGCCCGCCTGACCTGAGTGGCAGGGCAAGCCGTGAGCTGGCAGGCCCGGCTTGTTGGTGGGCCTCGCGTGTGTCGCGGCCCCCGCCGCTGCTGCCAAGCTGCACAGCGCCCAGCTTGCTTTGTGTGCTGTGCGGGCGCCGCGGATAACCACACGGCGGCTCTGGCACACCTGTTGGGATGTGCGAACAGCATGGGGATGTGCGGGTTTGAGGCAAGGGCAGGCAGAGGGGACAGGGAGGGGCGCAGGGCAGCAGGCAGAGCAGGCAAAGCAAGGCAGGCAGGCATTTGTCAAGCAGGCGAGGCAAGGCAGGCAGGTATATGTCAGACTGGCAGGGCAGAGCTGGCTCAGGCCGGCAGGCCGGCAGGCTGGGCACATACCAGGCGCCAGTGCCTCGCTTCTGCCAGAGCAGCGGCAGCTCCCGGGAGCCAGCTCCTGCTGCCAGCGCTGCAGCATCGCCTCCACCCCCGCCAGCTGGCATGCTGCAGGCTCCTCTCCTTCATGAGTGTACGGGATCGAAAAATCTTGGGTGGTAGGGTTGGCCCCAGCGCCGGGCGGCGGTGGCTGCTGTGCCGGCGGCTGCTGGCCTTGCTGGCACCAGAGCGTTGCACCGCCACTTGAACTCTCTGCTGCCTGTGCCGCGCACTGCCCTGCTCCAGTCTTCAGCCCCGCATATTCCCAGCTGCGCTTAGAGTCGTGCGCTGGAGGGGGGATCCCAGGCAGCTCCCGGCACAGCAGCAGGCGGTGGACAGCTGGCACGGCGGCCGCCAGCGGAGTAGTCCCGCAGTGACGACAGCACCCCGGCAGGAGCTGCGGCCCCCGCCTCTCAAGCGGCGCCTGATCGTGTTGCGACATGGAACCCCACTGGTCCCCCCTGCACAGAGAGGAGAGGCCACATACGCTGCTCAAACCAGCAGGCACAGCTGGGCAGCTGGGTTGCTTCCGGTCAGCGCAGCAGTTGGCGCGGAACACTCACATCGTGTTCATCGTTCGCTTTGTCACGTGCTGCAGGCCGGTCACCCAGAGCCCGCCCCCCGGGACCAGGGCAGGCTTGCAAACGCGGTGGGCGCACCTTCCCAGGACAGTTTTAGTAGGGTCCGACGCCTCTGCTCTTTCCCGCAGCAAAATAATCCGCTGTCAAACAGGCGGTCTGGACACCATATATATATCTGAAACGAAAGCAAATCTGCTGAGCCTGCTGCGCCCGTTCAGCAGCTGGCGGCCGGTAGCTCACCTATGCCCGCCCGCCACACTCTACTCCTACATAAAGGACTTGCTACCTTTACAATCGAGACAGATACAAATGCTCTCATCAGAGCTGGCACACATGGCTTGTACGCGGCACAGCGTCTAGGTACCGGGCGGGCGGCTGGCATCACCGCCACCTGCGCTGAGCTGATGCCAGCAGGTCAGCCCTGCGCCGCTGCCTTCTCCAAAGGCTGCACCACCGCCCTGCATGCAGGATGTGGGGTACAGGCAGCGGGGATTGCAGCATACCTTATAAACTATCAGAGACAGAGCCCATGGGTACGCCAGAGGCGCCTGCATGTCTGTGGCCCAACATGTGGCGCATGCGCCAAGCAGGCACACCACAAACCCACACACAGACGGCACATGATCCCCCGCCGCCCAGCCCCGACACCTCTGGTAGCGCCACACTTGCAGCGCCATGATCCACTGGATGGGTGTGGGCATGCCCACTCGAGTCATCCAGGCGGTGCGCTGCTCGGGGGTCATTGGCCGCAGGTAGTTGCCTGCACCCCTCAGGGAGCAAGGCAAGGGGAGCGGCGGCAGGGGACGGTGCATTGACGGGTGTGGGGTTCCGAGCTGTGTCCAAGGGAGGCTGTGGGAAGTGAGCTGCTGGCTGCCTGCCCACCCCTGTCCGGGCGAGCCCATCTGTCGCTGCCTGCCCCCGGCTTCATATAACCCTGCCCCCCCTGCCTCACCCACCCATGTCTAGCAGCCCGTAAGCTTTGGAGATCTTCTTGGCGGTAGGGCGGATCTCCTCGGGAGTGAAGTGGCTGCGAATCAGCGGCAGGGTCTCCTGCAGATGACGCCCAGGCAGTGAGGTGAGGGTCCGGTGGAGGCAAGGGAGCGGCTGCGGCAGGTTTGAGGCACGTTGCTGTGCACCCATGCATGACCGGCCAGCAGCACGTGTATGTTGTGTGGCCAGCTGCAAGGATCAGCTGTCCAAGTGGGTGGGCCATGTTCCTGCAACGAGCCAGCTGCGGCAGACGCATGCCGGGCAGCAGGAGGGGCAGGGCCGCAACCTGCTGGCAACATGTCACCTCCCTCCCAGTCGTGACATGTCACCCCACCCCACCCCCCTCCAGTCATGAGCCTCTGTGCCCCCTCCCTCACCACTTCCTCCTCCTTGTAGTGCTCCTCACACAGCTGGCGGAACTGCCGGAACTGCACAGGGGCGAATCAATTGCAGCGAAGAGAGAAGGATGAGGGTACGGACAGGGCTCATGATACGCAATGACACGTCTGGCAGGCAGGTGGGCAGGTGGGCAGGTGGGCGGGCACGGACTTGACCAAAGCAGGCAGGGGGGGAAACAGGCAGGTGGATGGGCACGCCAGCCCGGCATCTGTCGGCCGTGGTGCTTGGGCCCCCAAGCCCCACCTGCTGTCGAAGAGAGTCAACCGCCTGGGCAGCTGCAGCCGCATCGGGCGCCTGGGCTGCAGCGTCAAACCCGGCGGTGCACGCCTGCGGCACAGACGGAAGGGTGGTGAAAGGCTGGGTGGCAGTGGGTGCGGCTGCAGGCGGCAAGTGCGGAGGTGCTGCTGCTGGAAGTGGACATGCTACTGCCGAGGCGCCGAGGCGGCATCGAGTGGCAATGCTGGCTGGCTGGCTGGCTGGCACCCAGCTGTGCAGGCAGGCGCTTCTGCCCCAGCGCCCAGGGCCCCTGCACCCCCCTCACCCAATCAATTCGCTCCCACCCGCACCACGCCCAGTTACAATTTAAGCCCGCAAGCCAGCAGCTCCCCAACCTGCCTGCAAGAGCTCCAGGATACGCTCGTGGTCGGCGCTCTGCTTCTGTGGCACCTCAAACCGCGTGCGCAGCAGGGGGAAGTAGAGCTCTGCAGGCAGAGGGGCGCGTGTTGTACAAAAGTCCAGGACCAACAAGTAACAGCTGGAACAAGCTCTAAAAGAGGGCCAGGACACGGCGGCAGGGGTGGGCCGCGCGTGGCCCCGCTGCCCCGTGCGTAGGCAGGCGGCTTCCAGGTGCAGGCCTTCACATAAGCAGCCCACACCTCTCCCCACCCACTGCACAACACGCCTCCCCTGCAAACCCTCCTCCATCTGGTGGTGCACGCTCAGCATGTGCTCGTGGTAGCGCCAGGCCCCGAGTGCCGCCTCCAGCTGCCAGGGCTGCAGCGGGCGCCCGGCGGCGGCCTGGGCGGCCAGGGAGTCGAGCAGGCGCTGCAGATCCTGCAGGTCGAGCCGCAGGGCGTCGTGGGACAGCACCCAGCCTGCAGGCAAAGGCAAAGGCCGGGCAGCGGGGCAATATAGCGGGGCATGGGTGCACGTCAAGATCCGGGCCGCCAGCATGGCTGGTTGCTGACCGGTTTGTTCACATGCGAGTGCTGCGCGCGTCAACCTCAGCCGAGCAGCGCTGCTGTACGCGCCCACCCAGCATTCGAGGCACGTGCCCAGGCCCCTGTCCCACTTTTTGATTTCCATAGCTTTCAGCTTTGAGGAAGTTTGGTCTGGGAGAGCTGGCTACCTCTGCCTGGTCACCACGGTGGGTGCCACCCCCGCTTCAGCGTGAGCGGGCGCCCGAGAGCAGCTCACCGTCCTCGGATGGCGGCACCTTCCACTCCGCGGCATGATCTGCTGATGCCATGACGTAAGCCTCAGCCTGCAGTCACTTGCCCAAAATACGTGTTGCGGACGCTGAGGGCTTGAAAGTGCACGGCAAGAGAAGCGGGGGCGGGACCCGCCAGCGGCGGCGGCTGTGGGGGGGATGCAGAGCACCAACTTGCCTTCAGATAGGGGGGCCAGACCCAGAAATGAAGTGTCTCTGATGCCAGGGCTGAGGATGTAACTGAATTATATAGGGACCCAGA